>JBBMOC010000009.1:6189918-6276034 GCA_037975185.1 Centropyge bicolor | reverse complement strand
GGGTAGAAATGCGGTTGGGAGAAAGAGAAAAGACAGAAGTACATTTCAAAGGAGTGACTGTTCTGAACTTGCGGTCCTCCAGGCTGTGGTCGTGGCCTCTCTGCGTGGAAGAATCTATGTTTTCACAGTTGGGCACTTAAAAACTTCTGCGCAAGTTGCTCTGCTTTGAAAGGCCATCAGCAGGGCCGGTGGCTCTGAAGGATCGAAGGTCAGTCATGCAAAAAAGGGCTGCTCATCACTTCATATTCTGCTCAAAACAAAGTTAGCATGTCAACATGTCCTGCATCAAGGCTGATGTGTCTGTCTTTGGCCACTTCTTCAATATATATAATGACATTGGTTCTTTTCTGAAAGCAAAATTTTCTATTTAAAAAATCTTTTCAGTTTCCAGTCTTGAACAGGATGTTTCTCGTTGAGCCACTCTTTTCTTTATTCATTCGCTTTATTTCTTTATTCATTCCGAACCTGGGGGTCGCAGGTGAAATCTGCCGGGTCGCACCACGATAAACAGGATGGTTGAGACCGAAACGCGATTTTCTTCTACCCAAAATGTAATTTTTTTTTCTGACTGACCTTTTTTTTTGTGAAATACTGAATCATTTTAGTCTTTCAGGCTGTGTTACTTTTGAAAGAGGAAATAACACAATCTTCTACTTCAAATGAAATGTTGAAATCATAAGCAATAAAATGAACCATTGCTCCGTTCAATACACTCTGGGGGATTTAGCTAAAATTAGATGAATATTGCTGCGAAACTCACATTTCCAAGTCAGTTTGCTTGGACTTGGTGTCTCTTCTATACTTGGACTACACATTTTGGCATTTAGTATTTGTGAAGGGAAAATCATTTTGTTTGAACCACTTGTCTATTGTTAAGTAAGCCTTTTTTATGGGATCTGATTTTCTGTGAAATACACACTGTATATGCCCAAAGCTTAACTCCTGGCCGGCTTATTCAATTACTAGGAGACACAGGAAGGACAGAAACCTGGAGGCTCGTACAAGGGCGGATGTTTTGTCAGTCAGTTTAAAAGTCTATTAATACCTCATAACAATACAGGATATAACTGTTTGGAGTTTTCATTACCTGATGCACCATTTATTGATCCTTTTAGCTCTTCACAACAATTAGGAGCAAAAATAAATTCAGTTCATTGGATTACTCAAATATTATCACATTATTGCTTTCTGCATTGGCAATGCAGCCAAAGCCTGGAGCCACATCAATGGTGCTTTTTTGTTGGTTTTTGTTGTTGTTGTTGTTGTTGTGTACTGACCTCCACAAAATGCCCATGAGATACTGAGTTCAAACGAGCCGCTAAATGCTTATCAACAACAAAGTTCTCCTCAACAGCAGGGGTGGAAATAGCTAAAAAGCCTCCTGAGACAGATGGGGTATGATTTAGATATCAACGTTCCACACGCTGCCAATTCTTTACCAAACCCCACCGTGGGTAGGAAAGGGGTTGCTAAGATTAGGAGTGTGTATTTATGAGATAAGAGCGGTGACCAATGCTCCGACTCTAACACAAAGAGGCCCATTCTGCTGACAGATCTGTTTTTATTCTTCTGTTCGTGCCCTGCTTCGTCGTGCATAGGTGTCCTCTGCTCGGAGAGAGCGTTTGTTTTAGTGTCTGCGTGTGGGTGTGTGCACTCAGGAGGGCATCGCGGAAGAAAGGGCACGTGGGATTTGGAGGAGATTTGGGGGACTGGAGGTTTGTGTGGGTTGTTTTAGCTCAGCTCGGAATTAAAAAAAAAAAGTCAAGAGTGCAAAAAGACAATAAAATGAAAATGAGGAAAATATGGAGCATTCATAGCAGGGAGAGTTCATGGGAATGATAGCGGTGCATCCCATGTGATTTATGGTTGATCCATGTGTTGGTGTAATTAATACCAAGCATCAGGGATGAAATATTGATCAGGGTCTTACACACAGTTTTCTTTTCTAGCTTCCTCTCTCAGATGGAGTGCTCTTCTTGTCCGATAAACAGTCACAAATTAAGCAAAAATGATTCCTTCGAAGTCTTCAAAGCCGTAAGAAATGCTGTCTTGTCATTTTACAGTACAATGTCGGCCGCTCCCAGTTCAAACAAGGCAATTTTACCAGCGCGCTGCTTTCTGTGATGAATATTGCAGCAGGGTTATTATCAGACACATCACTCGCTGCTTTTTCACTATACGCCCTTGCTTCCCTCTCCTTTTATCACCAGTTGCTGAAGTATTACTGATATTTTGCACATGTGGCTGCTGGGTGCCATATGAGCCGCACTTGCTTCATCATCTAGCATCAAGTTGGATGGCTTTGCAGAACGCCAGCGGCCCGTAAACACTTGGCCCCGGAGATCAAGGCGGCTCTGTAATGTTGCAATGCCTCTTCCTGCACGCAGAAGGTTATTGCATTGTACAACATGCGTGCAGCGGCTTAGACTGTGAAATGTACGGAATGATTATTTTGATCCCCAAGCCCTCTGGAGTGAAACTACCTTGCCCTTCTTGCTTACACCCTGACTCCATTACCTATTGATTTCCTCCCCTCAGAAATGCTCAGCAAGGTCAGAGAAACCTTTGAAGTCCTCGGCTGGCTCCGCTCCTTCTCGGGCCTCTGTTCACCCTCCGCTGTTTTCTTTCTTATTAGTCTCTTCCTCCAGTGTTTCTCCTCACTCCGTCAATCATGCAAGCCCATCACGACCCGAGCCTACTTGTGCAAGTACAAGTTATTCCGTTCTCCAGGGAAGTGAAGGAGGGAGAAAAGGGGAGAAGGGGCATAGAGGTGCGTGTTGACTGTGCAACAGGAGTTGTCGGATTCAGCCTGGCATGAAGCCACCGGGGAGATAGAGATGGTGGGGAGAAGAGACAAACAGCAGTATTCACTTAGATTATAAAAATGATGTACTCCGATACCCAAAATGTGCCACTGTGCTACACTCCCTGACCTAGATTTTTTTTTTTTTCAGAAAGGAATATTTCAGAATAACACAAATGAAGTATGGATGTTGGAGAGAGCAATACTCTTAATTAAAAATGTTCTTATGGAATAAATCTGAGGCAGATGTCAAAACAGGCACCTCAGTCATGTGTGTGTGTGTGTGTGTGTGTGTGTGTAATTGTATAGGAGACAGTAAA
Source organism: Centropyge bicolor (assembly GCA_037975185.1). Lineage (NCBI taxonomy): Eukaryota > Metazoa > Chordata > Actinopteri > Pomacanthidae > Centropyge > Centropyge bicolor. Next base: position 6,272,911 of record JBBMOC010000009.1, on the reverse strand, counting down.
ACAGAGAGAGACGTGGCATGTTTATGTGTGGGCTTTGTTTGTGTGTCCTCCAGCTGTGCGTTTCGGGTGTGAATCAGCCCTGTTTTTCTGCCGGTGATAGTCTTACCGCAAGGAATCAGCTCGGCTACTAACCTCATTCGTTTTCATTTGTGCTGCTCAGCTGAACACTGGAACCCCGAATTTGGAAAGCGTCCAACGCCCTGCCTGCTTTTCGTAAACAACTTCTACAAGGGCTTAGGGAAGAGAAAGGAAATTTGGCATGGAAGCGAAGCAGTTCAAACCACGAATGGGAGCGATGACAGAAGGGATGAAGGCGGGATGAAATGAATGGTTATAGGTTGCGGAGGAGGGCATAGGTGCTGAAATGATTGGGAATTACCAGGATACACAGCAGCGTTTGAATCCGAATGGTAGAAGTTCCAGACGTGGGATGAAACAGGACACCTTCGGATTTTCAAAGGAAGCTTAATAAGTTTTTGTTTTCGCCGTCTCTTCCATCCTCAATTTGCTCCTTCTAATTAATTTTTCATCTTCTCGCTCTGAAAACTGTTTAGCTCAGGCTATAAAGGGCCACGCATCCCCCCCGAAATACAGCTAAGCACATTAGCTCTATCCTCCCAACCCGCGCTGTCTCTCCCACCCACGAATCTCCCTCCGTGAGCTTGCCCTTCATGTGACTTTTGAGCTAATTTGGAGCACAAACACTGGGTCAGATGAGTCCTGCCAGCGGTAGAAGTGGTAATGAGGATTCGGGCGAGCGAGAGTGTGAGTGAGGAAATCTCAGAGCTGTCCTTCCAGCCCGGCAAACACAACAGAAATCAGACAGGATCCACATCCAAGAGAGTTGGGAACAAAACAAAAGATTGAATAAATAGGAGAGAAATCCCGCCCATGTAAAATAAATCAAAATAGAGAATAAAGGATGATATTGCTTTTGTTTTAGGCCTGATGAATTTAAATTCCCCCTTCACAGTGGCATGGTTTTTGGATCTTTTCTTTTATGTGTTGCTACAGCTCGAAGCCGTATCTGTTTTGCTGTCTGGCCTCTAATGAATGTGATATACCATGCAGAATGAGCTCTGGGTGGTTAGGGCTGTCCAGGTAAACAAAGGCTTCGCAGACTACAGACACACGGATCGGGCGCTATCCCAGCTTCCTCCCGCGTTCGGCGGATTACATTTCATCCTGGAGACGGCCGCTCCAAACCCTGGTGGTTGTTATGCCTAGCCCTCCCCCCTCGCTACACATAATCGCTGCAGCTTGAAAGAGCTCATAAATCAGCCTACCACAATATATTGTAGAGGGAAAAATGTGCGCCCCTGGCATTTGAGACGGCACAATGCCAACCCATGAGCAGGCCAATTCCACCCTTTGTATTCAGCAGAGAGACAAAAACAGAAAGACCGTTGGTGGCTGAGATGTCTAGCGTGCCCACTCTCTCTCTCCCCCGCCCTGTGCGTTTGAGTTTGTGTCTTGTTCCATCCTTTTGTATGTTTATGATGCCGTTCCCTCACCGGCTTTAACTTCTAGTCTTATTTAACTAGTATCGTAACACTGTCTGAGCTGTGATTGGTAGCTTTGCTTTCCACTGTCTCCGATAAGTACGATGGCTACAGGAGTAGCTCTCACACAGATTTACAAGTTTAAGCATCCGTATTGCAATGCCAATTACCGGAATTGAATAATCCATGAGTAGTGTGGTGCGAGTAGAGAAACAGAGGTATGAGAGAGGATGCTATAGTTCACACAGATGTGGCTCATTATTGTGACTGTAAATAGCAGTGGCTGTGCTGCAATGTCTTTTATAGGTTTTGTTGCCACCAGGCTTTAAAATTCTAACTCCACACTCATTAAGCTAAAGCAGGACCCTTTATTTTCCAGTGTTTCTTGCAACTACCTGCCATTTCGCTTCTCTCCTTCTGCCATGGAAGATCAGTGTGTTAGAGTCTCTCAGGCCTGTCCTGGGAGATAAGTCCTGTGGCCTGTTCAGGCTGATCAACTTGTTTTGTCTTTTCCTATCAGCGCTTTGTTCTCAGGATCTCACCCTTTGCTTGTCATACTTCAGAGAACATTAAGATAAGCATTACAAGAAAAAAATGAGCTGCCTGATTAATTGGTCTCTATAGTAAAGCAGATTTTTGGCTTTCTTAACCTTGCACATGGTTAACGGTTGAATGGTTTTAACTTATAGTTGTGTCTCTTACATTATTAGCATGAAACCTTAGCCTGCCTCCTTAGCGCATCCCTGTCTTCCTTTGTGCATCACAGCCAAAGCTCATTCTGTCATAAAACATGATGTAATGCATTGAAATTTGCTGCATCATCTCCACCATCATCTTCACCCGTAGACTAATCCGTTGTTCTTCTTTCCACCACTTTTCCCCACAACCCTCCATCTGTTCACAGCTAAGGTCAAGTCAAAGTGCGCCCCCACGTTCTTCGCCTGCGCTAATGGAGTCCACTGCATCATCGGACGCTTCCGCTGTAACGGCTTCAGCGACTGTCCTGACGGGAGCGACGAGGAGAACTGCAGTGAGTCTCACACCACAACCAAGTCTGTCTCATGCCGTTGCCGTCGGCAGTCATGATGTGTTCAATGATGTACTGTCCCCCAGCAAGGCTTTTTTGAGTTCCACTCTGGAAGTGCAGCACTGAACTGCTGGATTAGACAAAATGTAGTTTGAATTGGCAAGTGCTAGAAGCAACACCTGGTGATAAACATGCTTAAATTCATTTAACTGAGATGAACAAATATCCGACTAAAATCACAATTTGCGCATCTTTCACACTTTTTTTTCTCTTCCTCTCTTCTTCAATCCTTTTCTATCTTTACTTTCTTATTGTGTTTGACTGCAAACAAAAAAATGACCTTACTGGCAAAGCTGAACTTACATCCCAATCTCCATCTGTGGGGGCAGGACGATTGATTTTCAAAAGCAAAGATCTCAGTGTTTTTCCAGAGGCGCAGCACGCACATGATCATCATGCAACTGTTGCCTTTTTTAGATTTGGTTATGAACAGGGGGGCGGGGGCTGTCCCTTAAATTGTACAAGCGTGTTACTTTTGCTCTGCTTTCATTTTTGTAATGCCAGTGTAGCTTGTACTCTCTAAAGCGTGAAGCCTTTATGTCTCTCCTTTCAGAGGAAAATAAAGGTGAATATCATTCTGTCCCCTCCACTCACTATCAAATCCTGCATTTAGAGCAGATAATAATAGTTGTGACAAGGTATAAATGGCAAATGTAGCAAATTCTATTACCATTTTCAAAAGTTTGAGAGCATTACATTGTAAATCCTGACTCTGTGCCCTCGGTCTAGCATTGCATTTTAGACATGGTGACGCCAATGTTGAATTGAATTGAGGGACAAGGGGAACATCCAGATGTAGTCTATGTTATCAGTCATAGAGTTTGTCCTCACATGACCCCATCGTTGCTTTCCCAGTGGGGAGCGTGCATCAAGCCAGTCACTCACCATTGTCAGAGGCAGTGTTCCTAGCCTGCAGGGCTCCACACTCACAAATCTAATCTAGCCATTTAAATGGAGCTTTGCTCCACGCTCCCAGCACATACTGCGTCACCACTGTGTAATTGTCTGGATGTTCTCACAAGATAATTCTGCCTCATTTTGCAGAAGCTAGTACAAAGACAAAACCAGAACGTGTGCTAAAAGAAAATGCTGGGCAGGACTTTGAATGTTTTTTTTTTTTCTGTTGAGTTTCAGTTTGATTTTTATCACACTCTACAGATCAAATGCTTTACGGACTCACAGTGTTTTTAATGTTTCATTTCTTCTCTGAAAATCCCCATGAAAGTGTAATATCCATGTTTTTCTTGTATATTTCTACATATCAAACTGTTGTGGATGGGATGAGTTCTACACGTACACACAAACACCCTCTGAGAACCTCAGGTGACTTGGAGCCTCTCACTGTAACCTTGTTTGAACTAACTTGACCCTTGACCTCTGCCCTGGCTCAACCACAACAGGCAACCCACTGGTGTGCTCGGAGGCTCGCTTCAAGTGTCGAAACGGCCACTGTGTAGACCGCAGCTTCTTGTGCAATGGCCAGGACAACTGTCAGGACAACAGTGACGAGGAGCTCTGCTTAACTACAGCAGGTAAGTCATTCAGTCAGAAGTGTGAGATGGGCATGAATGCAGGAAAGAAGGAGGAAGTTAGTTTTCAAACTGGAAATAGAACATCTATTCAGGCACTGGGAACACACATTTCACACCGGTTTTATTGAGATTTAGGCTGGTTAACTGACACATTTCACCAAAATTCAAAACACAGAGAAAGACAGGGCTGATTACCAGGGCACACGTGATATAGACAAAAGTAGCAGTAGCACATGGACATTAAACTAAAATAGGACTTTACCAAATATTGGCAGCATTGGAATATCAAAGTCCATGCAAAAATAAAACAGTCTTTATGCAATAAGTAGCAGATATAAAGTTGTAATTATGTGTAACAATTGTAGGTTAAATACATATATGATGCGTAAATATATATATATACATATATATATACATATATATACAGAAGTGAAATATACACTCACTTTACTGAGGTAGGTTATTTGTACACAGAATGGGCAACGGTAAGGATGTGAATCGGAGGCTGTCTCCTTTATCAAAAGCTGCAGATGGAGGGACCATATGTACAACACAAACAAGCTATATCTGCATTGATGTCTGTGTTCAGTACAAATAAACTGCACTTTTTGAAGGAATATATTGTACAAACTTTCAAACTGTGTCTAAGATCTGTTTACTGAATAAGACACACACAATTTAACTTCAGGTTTATGGAATAGTTAATAACTTGTGACTTAAAGGACTTAGTGCAGAAACGAATGTTCAAATCACTTGATGTGAAGACAAAAGTTAGTAGTCTCTTTCACATATAATATAATTACACAACACCAATGATGGTTGTGTTGATGATGATCTTTTTTGGAGAGTTTTGGAGGTAGTGAGAAAAACACTGCACACAGCCAACTAAAATCCTTAACCTACTGTGATTCAGCCTGTCAGAAATAACTGCAGAAACACCAATTATGCAGGATGAGTAAGATAAGCTTTCCCCACAGTTAAAAGGGCAAGTCTTGAAATAGTAATCTCTATCTCCTCTCACTTTCTCAACAGCGACACACCGGATCATAACTAGTGTTGCTTTTACTTGTTTTGGCAAACTGGAGTTAGCTGAATTGAATCACTCAGTGATTGTTGGAAATATTGGCAGTGAAGTCTGCAGCAGATTACAGAGCATGTGCTTGTAGATACAGTATTTAGCTTCTCTGTTAAAGTGGCTAAAATGGAGATAGAGGAACTGGAAATTTCTGTCACTCAATCCTGAGAGAATCATTCAGGAAATGTGCTTCATGAAGTGTAAGAAAAGCCACTGACAGATTGAACTTAATGCCAAATGAGCTGCTGTAATTTTGCTCCTACAACACTCCTACTCCTATTCAACACACAAAACCACAGCGTGGCATCGTGATGTAAAATATAATGACGCTGATGGCACTGTGCTGACTTTGCATTGTAACACAAATAGCAGCGGTATCATCCCTGACAGTGAGTCTGATGTCTTCTGGTATAGAGTGTCTTATTCCACTGGCAGCTTCACTCCTCGCACGCAGCTGCTGCCACTAAGGCACAACAGTCGGCTTCTGTCAACACTTCAGCTGTACTTCCACTGGCAAGCCGACATGATTTCCAACCCTGGTGTGCATATTACCCCAGGCGGCCAAATGTGGACCACTGTCAGTGTTTCTTTCCTTCTTTTATTAAAAAAAAAAAAACATGTGTATCCCTGCCTTTCTGTCGACTTGCTGCTGTCACATGGATTTATTCTGCAGTAAAAAAAGAAAAAAAAAAACAACTTTACTGAGGGAGATTTTAATCCTTTTCGGGCGGGAAATAGAGAGTCTATTTCTATGTGCTTGTAACAGGTATGAAGAGCGTCGGCCTCGGCAGCTTGCAAACCTCAGATAAGGCAGTGGTCATTTCATCTTTTATGAGCATCTCCAGCAGCTCAGCCAGCGGTTTGTGAGAGAGGGCAGCTGCATAGACGACCTGCAGGTTGTTTCTTAGCCTCTGTTCATCAAAAAATGGGTGGATCTCAACCAGGGGAGAGATCTCATGGCCAGGGGAGTCCTGTTGACTGAAGGACTGATTATTCTGATTATTTCTTTCTATCTTGAAATCCTTCTGTCATGTGCTGCACAAAGACAATAGTTGAGGTGTTGGTAGGAATCCACCTGACCCGTTTCCTGTTTGTCACCATCCATACTGACTCCTCCAAACAGCTCCCTTTGTTGGGTTGGTTAGGCCTTGACACGCCTATTGCAACTGCTTAATCCAGTGCCAACGAGTTTGATTTTGAGTTCAGATGTGAATTTCACTACCTCTCTGTGGCCCGTGACAGGTTTCAACAAATACCTGTTGTGCTCTGTGGGTTGTTCAAGGAGCTGCTTGACCGGTCAAACAAGAGGCGAGCTCACCAGAAAAGTATATTTAGCTTAGTGCTTCCCATTATTCACTCCATTCTAGTTCCCATCGGAAAAAAGACCTTGCTTTTCCCTGACTCAGGTCTGGCTTCGGGGCAGGTCTGCTGCTCTGTTTGATCTTCAGTTGCAACTCAAAAAGTTAATGCAAGTCAGTTTTATAAGAAACCTTCCATCCACTCTGTTAACTTGCAAACTGTCCACCGGCACCACATGTCATTGGCTGGCTGGTTGGAGATCAGTGTAAGCGTTTTCTTTTCTGCTACACATTGTAATGCACATGGTTGGTGGCAGCTGCATTTCGCCTGCTGCACCAGCTAAAGAAGAAAAAGTGAAACTAAAATGATAATCAATTTTTTAATAACAAGGGAAATTGCAAAACTTGGTAAAAGACACGGATGTGGCAAAAATACATTTTGTTTACTTTATTAAAATATGTTGATGGGGAGGCCAGGCTGTGTTAGGATCCGAGAGAAGCCGTCACTGAGACACCATTTATTCTCTAAAATGAAATGAAACTGCTCCGTTTTTCCTCGACTGTAAAAAATGCCTTTGATCTGACACAGATTGGATAATGGTTGCAGGAGATAATTATTCTGCTTATTATGATTTAGCCTATCATCTAAATTTAATGTGCTAACATTAGTCAATCTATTTTTTATTTTGCCAAATTAGTGAAGCCGATTTAGTAAAAACGTTGTTGTTTTTACCTGTGTGTATGTGTGTGTGTGTGTGTGTGTGTGTGTGTGTGTGTTTGTGTTTGTGTTTGTGTGAGAGAGAGAGAGACAGAGAGAAACAGAGAGTCCATCAATCATCACAACGGCACCCTTTTTTTCAGACTCCACAACTCAATGCAGAGATCTGCAGAATGCTGGATGAAACCGTATAGTGATGCAGAAATATTGATCGATATCTGTGTCCACTGCACTCCATTTCCTTGTTGACAAGTGAACAATACCAGCTCCGGTGCCGACTGGCAGAATGTAGCTGCCTCTCGTTATGCTGTCTGAGGCATTAGATCTCGGCCCTCAGTGTTCACAACAAATATTGGATACTATATGAAGACTTGAAGTGATCGATCAGTTTACTGTTAGCATAAAACCTAATACTGGGTGAATTTAAAAAAAAAGGTTTGCTTATGTTTAATACAATTACCTGGTAGAAAATTAGATACTATATTACAACTAAGATGCATTATATCATAAAGTGTTTTTGCACCTCAGTTGGAGCCTGAGTGAAGATCGGAAGTCTAAGCTTTATGATACATAATATTACCAGCCCTAAGTACAATTACTGTACTCCATTTCCTACAAAAAGAAAGTGTTCTGCCTTGCTGCGGTTTTATTAAAAGGCCTGCTATGGTTGACTGAGAGGCTTCTCTCGCTGCCTCGATCTCTGAAATGTTTTCAGGTGTCTAAAGATAGAGCTGCAAGTTTTATCATAAAAATGTCGTGCATTTCCAACTATCCAGCAGAGTAGTTTGCATGTTTCCGACTCAGCTCTCACAGAAATGTACCAGCGCACCCACTTCTAACCCGACGGTGCTCGCAAGTGTTATTATATTCCAAAAGACTCCCTGTCAGTGCTGATTTTTAAAGTAGTATTTGTATGTGTGGAGCGCAAATGACCTAAATGTTCTCTCGCTTATTTTTGCCGCTGAAAACTTGTGTAGCTGCTGCGTAAAGTGTTGTGAGAAGCTCCGTGTCGTCGTGACCTTCAGAACTGATGAAGGAAGAGCGGCTCAGTTTTTTTTTTCTTTGTTTTTTAAGTTATTTATTTTTTGTATCATCTGTGTAGCGAAGGCATCGCTGCGGTTCGACTCTCTGCATTTCTTTCCCGTATGCACGCACACGTACACACACACACACACACATGCTCACCTTACATTCTGCTCTGACTTTGCCTCTCTCTATAATAAGCACAGACCTGCAGGTGACAGATAAGGCGTACAATATCCGCTCTAAGCCACCTGAGCACAGCATCTTCTTCCTCACTTTCTCTCCTCTACCTCTCTCCTCCTGTTCCACTTCTCTTCCTCCTCACCCGTAATTACTTGATTCAGCGTCTTTGCGTTCGGTTGGTTGATTTGAATAGTCTGGCGAGAGATCAGCACGCGGCCTGTCAGCGGACGCATCACTGTGGCATTTATAGAGTAGCAGTTTGCTTATCCCGCCCTAGAGGTGTCCGATAATTAGATCCACACTGGCAGCAGAATCCTCCCAGCTCTTTAATGCCTCCAGTGTTTTTATTTCCCATCAGAGGGATTTTAAACAATTTGCCACAGTTAGACGCGAACGGAGCAGCGAAGAGCTTTACTGTTTATCGTTTTATTTGATGGGTAATTGATTTTTGAAATAGCAGAGAGTGGCGGCAAAGTGGCAAACAGTGCAATGTAACAATACACAATCTTCTACAAATGCATTGGTGCAATCACCGCGCCTGCGAGATAAAAGGAATAGGAAAGAGGGGCCTGTAACGGATAACGGAGATAAAGAAGTGGGAAACGCACCACCACATGAACATAATATAGTGAAACAGGAAGAGGAGTTGTGAGGATGCAATGAATAGCAATGGGCAGGAAGATGGAGTTGAGCGAAGAGAGACAGGTGATTCAGTATGGAGAAAGGCCGGGATTTGGATAGAAGTGAACGAGGGATAGCGATAAGCCGTAGAGGATGAGAGCAGCATCCATCTCAAGTCGAGCCCCGAGGCCCGAGCGGTGTAACTCTGGAAACAGAAATGACATGAAAGCTAGCAAAACAGAGCCTCTCTTTGCTCTGCCTGCGCTTCCCGCCTGCTTGTGATAGAGCAAAGAGAGTGTGCAGTGATGGAGCGCATGTTTGCCCCTGCAACGAATTGTTGTTGAAGCACCGCCGCGGGGCTCACAGGACGTGGCCTGATGCTGGGGGAGCCCTCGCTGACAACAAGAGAGAGCCACTCTGCATATCCAAGGAGGCGCAATTGCACACACACACACACACGTAGAGCCACAGTGCATCTTGCAGTGATTGTTCTGCATATTTAATTGCAGAAACTTTCTGAAGGTCAACAATTTAAAGGGCTGCAGAAGTGATGAGCACAGAAGCTGACACTTTTTTTTTTTTTAAAGTGTCTGAGACTCCCCTCAGAGTCGTTGAAGAAAAGTAATTGATTTAAAATGCACACATCAGCGTCTCTCATTACACATTAATTAACACAAGCGAGAGAAAAAAAAAGAGCATCAGATGGCGTGGCGACTGTGGGAAGAGTGTGATAGTGATTAATTCTCACATCTTCTCTATCTCAAAGAAGCTTCATCTTTGCCTTTTTTTCTTAACTGAACCCGCTTTGAGAGAGAAAAAGCAGCGAGAGGGAGTGGAAGCGTAAACGATGTGAAGGTAGGAACAGAGGGCCAGAGGATGAGGGCTTCAAAAGCTCTCGCTGGCTTTGTGTGTTTTTGAAGATAAGGTGTGCTTTGTGTGTTCACCAGCATCAGAGGTGTTTGTTTTCGTCGTGCGCGTGCATTTGTTCTTTCGGCAAACAACGCGCACAAATGTCCAAATTTTTTATGCTCTTCATAAAAAACTATGTGAAGCTGTGGCAGTAAAGCTGCTCAACCCTGCGTTAAGTTTCATGATGTACTGAAGCGCTTCAGCGTCACATGAGCAAGATTTATACTCTCACTGCTGCAGCTCCTCTAGGTTATTTATTTTGATATTAGTGCAGTAATTGAACAAATAACAGGCAAATAAATCCTCGAACATGTGAAGACCGGTGGCACACAAAAACACTTTGAAAGCATCGGTACATCAATTAGGCTTCTTTGAACAAAAGAGAAATGGTTCAGAAATGTTGACATTCAGGACACATCTTGAATACATTTACACTGTTTGCTGGATAATTCCATGTACATGTGATTTAAATGACAATGCACTGTAATCAAGGTTATTTATAGTCTTTCTGCTGCCGGGTATTTTGCATCAGGAATCACGCCCAGGGGGAGGCCTTTGTTTACACACTGCATCAATGTGCACCATATAGTCTGCATGTCCACACCCCTATGGAGACAGACAATAAATCCCTCAGCAAACTAAAGAATGCTTATACAAACTATACTGTTCCAGAAAGTATCTCTGCCACAACACATTTTGTCGCGTTGTGGTTTTTTACCAGTGACCCCATCAGAGTCATCATTGCCCCCAGGTCCTCCGAGAACTGTCAGTCAGAGTGAGATGTTGGGCAGCAAGCTGACAATTAACATTAGCCTGCTACATGAGGACACTGTCAAAACACTGGCAGCTGACTTCACTCTTGACCCTGATTGGTGTGATGAAAAGATTTGAAAAACGAAGTGGCAGCAAGACTTTTTGGAGTGTATAATTAAACTTGCCAGTTTCTTTTTGATAAGCCTTTTTTTCGCTGAGAATCATTTGTGCTCGTCAAGGGCATTTGGCAAATAACAATGTCTGTCCAAGTGGAACATTAATATGATCATAAGCTCTACTTTGGCCGCCATTTGCCACGTCTCCGCGAACCCACCGACGGTACAAAAAGCAATTTTAACCTTCTGGTTTGTGTATGGAGCGCGGCTCTCTGAGAAGTCAAATCCCTCATTTTAAACTCCAGGGATGCTCCCCTCCCACAGAGAGTAATCTGCAGCTTTCTATTTGTTATATCCTCCTAAGGCTGTGTAAGAACTACTCGATAGATCCACTAGCACTACATCTGCTGTTTTGCATAAGCACTGTGTATTCAACAACCCGTCTTTGCAGCCCTGCCATTTACAGGGCCAATAAACACCAGTAATTCAGACGAGGGCTGTATATACAGTGACTGCGTGCTGACATCCAGCAGTAACTCCTGCCTCTCCATTATAGTCGCCAGTAAACTAGACATTAATATATAGTGTCAGTCTGATATATAAAGAACAACGACTGTCAGAGTGATTAAAAGTCCTTCGGTCTGTATTCAATATTGCTATCCTTTAGCTTGCTAATAGCTTCTCACACAGCCACGTCCTCCCCCATTGATTGCTGCCAGACTTTGGGCCCGAATAATATAGCCTCTATAGATTAAAATGACAAGTTAATCCATGTGCAATTTTTGTGGTAGAGATGTGTGCGAGGCTGAGATGTTGGTCTGCTCATGCCCTTCGTCAGTAGCACTCAGAGCACTGGCAGAGAGAGGAGGGTGTGGGAGGGAGCGTGAAATGGCGCAGGGGAATATAATGGCAGTAGACTGAGGTGTGGGAGTGGAATGTAATAATGCCAGTTCATCAGAGCCAGCGCACACTCGACAGGCACAAATAGGGAAGGTTGCGCATGTCGCCGCCCATGGATTTGAACTCTGGAAAAGTTTCAGGTTTTTGCCTTTGTTAGCCTAAAGCCGGCTCACAAAGCGGCGTTGAGGGGCTCTCAGCTGTTGGTCTGCAGGAGAGGAAGGCAGAGCGGTTGCCAAGTCGCTGCTCGCTGCTGCTGGCAAAAGTTGAGCTGAGGGGGCGCAGCTTCCTGTTTCTGTTATTTAATGGTCCAGTGTGTAGGATTTAAGAGGATCTGTTGGCTGATATTGAATAAAATATTCATAATTATGTTTTCATTAATGTCTGATCAACTGAAACTAAGAATTTTGTTGCCCTAGAATGAGACGTTTATATCTGCGTAGGGAGCCTCCACCATGTTGCTCCAGCATGTTTTACAGTAACTCAGAGCGGACAAGTCAAACAATAACTCTATAGATGACCTTTCACATTTTTAGCATAGTGGCCACTGTAGGTTGTTCAACATACTTGGAATGGGAGGGTGAGGCGAGTTGCTTGCAATATGCAACCTCACCGCTAGATGCCACTAAATTCTAGAGACTGGACCTTTAAATTAAAAAAAAAAAAAAAAAAATCCAAGTCCAATTCCAGTATATAGTGCATTATGCAAGTATGGATGCATTTTAAATTGTGTTCGCATTTAGAGCCTCTACTGCTATACTATGTGGAAAAGAAAATTATAGGTTACATCCACCGATCTGTTGCACGCAGCCTGCTTTAGTAGTGTGAGAATACATCCGCAATTGTTTCGTCTTTCACCACTTGTCATCCCTTCCCTCCCTCTCTCCCACTCACCAAGGCTAAGTGTCAGTCTTTTCAGAGCCCCTGTTGTTTAAGGACCTTGCTGCCATTGGCTGTGGCCACACAGGGGGGTCACTCCCGGGACCAGAGTCTGCATGAATCATCCCCGTCCTTGAATCATTTCCAGTCAGCCTTTGCTGTTCAGGGCTCCTGTAAATTAACAACCTTTTCCCTCCTAAAAAACCTGTCCTCATCCGGTCACCATGGTGATGGTGGTCAAGTGACGACCTGCACCCACAGACCAGTGGAGGAATTTCACTCCGAACAATAGCTCCACTGTTGGTATTTGAGTTGTACTTTGAGGACGGGTGCTTTTCTTTGTTTCTGTGTGTCCATGTATGTGTGTGTGCGTGTGTGTGTGTGTGTGTGTGTGTGTGTGTGTGTGTGTGTGTGGGTGGGTGGTTGGGTGCACTTTGTTGCCATTCTTACTACGCTTCCACTCTAATAGCTTTTGGATGGATGACTCAGAGAAAGGTTCAGGTTTGCCATTTAGAGATAATATACTGTAGCTCAAAGTGTCAATCTGGTTGAGCTGGCTTGGTCCGCGATGGCTACGCAGCAGCCAAAAACACTGAATCAAGGTGAATGATCTGATTCTGAACTGTCAGATTACTTAAGTAACACTATAAACATTAAAAAAAAACTCAAAAGGGTAGAAAACAAGCTCATTAGCTCACTGATTTCTGCTTCTCCGAGCATCGCATTTGCATTAGAGTGCGTTAAGCCTGGCCTCGACGACAACATTTCCCCGCTCCGTCGACACTTGGCTTGAAAGACGTGCCCCCTCTCTGGCCCCTCGCTACACACTTACTGGTTGGCTGACAGCAGAAAGGAGGTGAGATCGCCATGTAAAGTGTGCTTGAATGAGGCTCCCTCTTCTCTAAGCCTTTTCTTTCCATCTCCGCATCCAAATCATTCAAGTAATATACAGTACCTCAGCTCTTTTCACTGTGCACCAGCTATTGTAGACATTTGTGCCTGCCTGGTCTGCACTGTGCAGAACCCCAATGAGGCTCACGACGCCTTTATTTTTCTTCAACAATATCACATTAAAGACAGGCCGAGAGGAGTTGAGGCTGCACCAATGCTAGATATTGACTGCTCATTAGTCACCCTGCGAAAGTCCTCAATAGCCATTAAGTGGTGGCAGATACTTTGACAAGTTCTTTGCAAAACTTTAGAGATTATTAATGAAGTCTTTCAGTTCAGCGCACAGTGAAAGGAACTTGAAAGGAAAATTTAATCACTCCTTGTTTTTGGCTTCTCTTAGAAACATTGCCATAAGTTTGTACAAGCGACATTTCTTTCTTTATCTCTGTTGGCCTAAGAGAAGGGGGAAAATGCTGCTTTTGCATTTTTAAATTGCACTGAGTTTGAAAAAAATTGAGAAAAATTATGAAAGCAGAGCAGAGAGGTGCAATGAATGTGACTTCATTCTCTTGGATAGCTTTGATGAATGCTGGAGAAATTTAGATACAGTACTTTTAGGAGATGGTTATGTGCCCAGAGCTCAATTTAATTCCCCCTCACACACAGTTTTTCGGCCATATTATCCTTTATTCAGGCATGTCTAAAGCACCCATCCATAAGTAGCAGAGTCACTTAGTAGCATTACAACTCTAGTTTACTGGAGTAAATCATAGCGTGATAGCAGATTTGGTGTTGCACTTTTGTCAGGGCTAGAAACCTGCTGTATTAAAGCAAAGAGAAGCTGAAATATGAATATAAAATGAAGAATAATCAACTGTGGCATCAGGTGCTCCATCGCATCTTATCAAAACAAGTGGCCCCTGAAATGCCACTCCTTGAGGCGACTGTTTCGCTGTCACGATGCTCAGGATTTGGATCACTACACACGTCGCCCTTGTCTGCTGAATACTGCATTACCTTTTCATTCTTGATTTTCTCCTTGATGCGCATTTATGTATTGGTCACCTGACAGTAACTAATCCAGTGTTAATTATTACTGACAGGCAGCATTATCCCCACACACATCTACTCGAGCGGCAATGGAGCGAAATGGTGTGCAGCTATTCGGAGTAAACAGATAGTCACCCTTGAGTGATGCATTAGGTGTCAGTCTGCTTTCACTAATGGGCCCGGTTATTTTCTGCAAATGCATTTTCTGCCAATACTGTAAGTGTGCATTCACCCATGATATGGTTGAGCTGAAGGTGTTGCTTGACAGACACAGCGGTTATAAAGGTGTGATAGGATGCAGATGTGAGTGTTTGGGTGGTGATAAAGGTGAGGGTGCAATGGCAATGTGTGTGTGTGTTTTAGAGGTCTGAAGATCCATATATGTGTTGGATGTGCATGTATCCATCAGGGAAATGCAAAAAGAAGGAAGGCTTAAGTGGAACGAAGGAAAAAAAAGAAGAGTGCCCTGGAGAGAGAAAAAGAGGGATTGCATGTCAGAGAGTGTGAGAGATAGAAATGTGAGAGGACGGTTGGGGTGGCGGGGAAGGGGGTTGAGCATGGGATGAAAAAAGAGCAAAATGTGAGCGTAAAGACGATGGAGCAGAAGAGGGAAGGAAAGCACAAGGGAGAGAGTGATAGAGAGCGAGAGGGAAGCTGATGGAGATGAGGGATTAGGGAGAGTGGCAAAGCCATTGAGGAAGAAAAAAGATAAAAACCCCTCTGGATTCATTGTGTAAAAAGACAGGGAATCAAGGGAGAGGACAAAGAAGCAGAGGGAAACAGGGAGATGGAAATGGTAGCTGGCGGAGGGGTCATGAGAGAGAGGCAGAGAGAGGAGCTGAGTGGAGGAAAAGATGAGAAAGTGGGCAGGAAATACGTCGTTCTTAGAGTAAGGGAACAAACAGGCAGAAACCTGAGAGACAGGTGCAGGAAGCAAAGGTAAGAGAGGAACAGAGAGGACGTGGGGGGGAAACAACAGGAAGCAGCAAAGTGAGTGATCGGGATGAGTGGATTGAAGTGGAGCCAGAGTGGTGAGGTGGGAATGAAACAAAGCAGAGTAGACAAAGAGAGGGAGAGAGTGGGAGTGAGGAAGAAAAGTGCAAACTAAATGGAGAGTGTGAATGATGAGAGGCGGGTGGAGGGTGCAGGGTGGAGTGAAAAACGACTGGATGAGGGGGTCATACTTGAAGCCCAGAGATTGAGTAGGGGGCCTAGATTAGTCCCTGCATGCAACAGCGGTCTCATTCATGGTAATTACTGGATTCTGCACCGTATTTCTCAACTGCTGTCTTCACTTTTTGTCTTATCTGCTCTGTCTCTCTCTGACTCGCTCTGCTCATGTACCATTAACCTCCCATCAACTTTTCTCAGTTTTGGCATTTGGCTCCCATCTCCACCCTTTTCTCATCACTTCTCTTTACCATTTCACCTCGTCATTCCCCACTGTCTTGTCTCCTCTCATCACAGGCTTCCTTCTCTCGCCTCTGTTCTCTGCTCTCGCTCCCTCTAGCAGTCCGCGGCCACTCTGTTCAGATGGACAAGGCTTAAACGCTTGAGATGATGAACTCTCTTCCTACAGTGGTGTTTTTTTGTTGTTGTTTTGTATTCTTATCATCCTCTCTCACACCCTCCTCATCATTGTTTTCTCTCTCTTCGTCTCTGCCTCTGCCCACTCTTTCCCTTTATGTAGTTCTCATTGTTGGTGTCATATGGACACCCACATGTCAGAGTCATGTTAAAGCCGTGCTAGAGACAGAGAGAGCCGGGGGTTGGAGAGAGAAAAGGAACAAGAGAGAGCAACACAGTGAACAAAAAAATGTGATGTTTATATGGTGCGTTTTACCTTTGGTTCTCTCTTGAGCAGCTTTGTTTGGTAGAGAGAATGTGCTAAAGGCAAGGACAAGTGTGCCTGCAGGACTAATGTGTGTCCAGGTGGTATATGTTTGTGAGCTGGTGAGCAGTTCAAATTACAGTAAATGGCAGTGACAGTGATGGAGAGAGGAACAAATGCTTGTACACAAAATGCATTGCTCTGAAGACCTAAGAAAAGTCCTTAATTTTTGTCACATTTGAAAACACAGCCTTACCTTGGGCAGCGTATTTTATAAAACTTTTTTATTATTATTGGTACAATAATGAACAATATGAGCCTCCATTAAAGTTGTATAGTCCATCAACATCAGCCCCCTTTTGAATCAGTACTCACCATTATAGTATATGTAAAAGTACAAATCAAGCACATTTTGTCACTTTTGCTTTGCAGCATTTTGCATATGTAATCACTTTCAGTTTTTTTCTGCCAATGGTTATTTGGAGCAATTCAAACAGCACATGGGCACAGACAGCATATGCATGTTATTGACATTATTAAAGTTGTTCCCTGTGACTCATTTTCTATAGGTTTTGACAGAAAACTGAACAAGACTGAACTGACATGATGTTTATGCTGTGGTCTGCTTTTACAATAATCTTCTCTGCTGCTTGAGTACCTTATCTGAAAAATAAATTGCAAGCTTTTCTGAGACTTAAATAAGCTCAAATCGTGAAGCATGTAGCAATGCAACTACACTGAATCACTCAGATGATTTAGTGCTCAGATTTATGGGCTGCATTTGCAGTTCGATACAACATTGATTACAGATATTGAAGTTCTTTGGCAGATGTGTAAATTAACTATGACCTTCCTCGAACCTCTGGCAGGCCACATTTTATCTAACTGCTTCTGATGTTTTCATTTTATTTGTCAGTGGAGCACAGCCACTGCAACATCGAAATCAGAGTCAGACAACATTTGGAACAGTAAATGTTATGGGATGTCTTTGGTGTTAATGGTGGACCACGGGGTGAGGTGAGATGCAGTGTGAATACGTTTGCAAATCATTTTTTCTAAATGCAAAACTGGTCCTTAGTGTTTAAGCTGACAAAATCAAAAAGGGAAAAAAAAGTTCTAACCTGTTTATAGATGCGTTTTCTTTCTCCTAGACACATTTCTTTGTTTCTTCTTTCTATTTCTTTTTTATATAATTCTGATGATGGCAACTGTTGGGTCTCCATGAATAATATTATAAAGAGTATGGTCTAGACCTGCTCTGTATGTAAAGTGCCTTGAGATGACTTGCATTGTGATTTGACACTATACAAATAAAAATTGGATTGAATTGAAAATTGAATATTTATATTTTACTTTATTGTACTTTGACATTACCTGTCCAGTATACATACATCATGGCTGATGGCCAGAAGGGCTGTGGTCTGTTGTGTGAAGGTATTTGTGGATGGCACTTCAACTGTTGCGTGGTCTGATCAACATTTCTGGGAATGTGAATGTGCATTTGAGCCACTGATGAGCCAGGCTTTGGTCAACAACAAGGCTGTAGGAGTGCACTGTTTCACAAAGTACTGAACTAAAAGAACTTAGAAGTGGCTCCAGCACCTCCACATGGGAATACCAAAACAGAGTGAAATTTCTGCCCTCTATGAGAAATTCTTACATAGCTGTCATCCAAATTTGTGGGTTCCTAAAGCAGCTTCATAGCCGACAGGAGTCTCAGATGAAAGTATTTTCAGACTGAAACCGTTCTCACCTGCAGGATTGTTGCACATGGGAAAATAACCTTTTTTCAAATGTTTAAATAAGACAGAAAACCGCAGTCACTGTGCAGCTTCATAGTTCTTTAGAGAGTGATCTTCATCAGGGTTATCTGCCGTGGTACAAATGTCTGGCTCTTATTGCCTGTTAAAGCAGCTCACACGAGCTATAATGTGCATTTATTAACTCTCGTAATTCTGAAACTCTTCTTTATGTGCCTTTGTTTTGCATGTGCTGCGCTATAGGCGATTTCCTTGTAGACCGTGCACAATAGATGTGGATGTTCAGGCCAACTGGGTGTATTCCTGAGGGACGGCTTTGAGTGATGTTTTATAGTTGCTAGCCTAGTTTCACAAAGCAGCATCTTCCAGCTCTGCCAGTCTGCTGGGAAACCTTTTAGCAGTGTTTGCATTCAAATAGCATCATGACCACAGGACTGTGATTTCCTTTGACTCCTTTTTTTCTTCTTTTATTAAGTTTCCCTCCAAGAATTACATGACTTCTATAATACAGGGCTTATTTTGCATGCAGCCCTGAATGTATGTTGCAGATCCATATTTTAGAAAGTTGTATTCCCTTTTTTAAACCCATATAACTACAATTCATTTCTAATGTGAATTGTGAATTCCCTCACTGTGGGACGAATAAAGGAAAGTCTTAATGATGCTAATAATGCTGTTTTTTTTTTCTGCATATATTTTTCAGATGCAATGTAATTGTGTGCAGAACACAAAACTGTGATAGATCCTTACTGATGAGGTCATACCCTGACTCTCTGTCTAACATCACAAGCAGATAACAGTCTCTTCATTTCCAGACAGTCTAAGGAGTCTTTGCTCTGTCTGTCTTTCCTACCATGATAACATGTTTGCATAGTACGATAGCACGCCAGCATGAGCTGTTCTTATGTTCAAAACATTGAGGATCGCCAGTTTAAACAGCTCAAACTAATCAAAGATAAAGCTGACAACCTGACCTGAGCCAAACTCTTGACTGCTGAGATCTTTCGGTTTTTATGCATCCAACAATTTTCTTTCCTGCAGTTTAATGAGCATTACAACCTCATATTGTCACATGTGTGGCCTGCTGTGTCTTAGCTTCATATGTGTTCATTCTAACTGAGTTTTGAGTATGTGGTATGTTCCTTTGTTTTATCTTTAAAATGATCCTATTGCAGCACATGCACAAAGGAAACAGAGGGGCTAATTATTGCCTGTAAAAAAACAAAAACAAAACACAACTGCCTTAAGTTAAAAGTTCACTAACTGCAAAAACATGTCACTATGAAGTATTAATATACTGTATAATTTTATTATGTGCTCTGGAATTGGGACACAGTACTGTGCCTGTAATTGCGTCTGTGAGAGCTGTGCCTCTACATACAAGCCTTCCAAATGATGCTACATGATCGCGCTCTCTAACACAGTATCATATGACTCCCTCAGGCTGCAGATGATGCATAGCTGGAGGCTGCATTATTAATTAGATGGGCATAAAGTTGACTCACTTGCACTGTGTGCCACAGCTTGAAGTGTGGTCTGTCTCATCTGTGGCTGTGTGGGCGAGAGATTGTGTTTCTGCGTTACAGAATATGTGCCTGAGCCTGGCGCTGATGGATGGGTTAATGAATAAATGTGCATACTTTCAAAATCATTAATTACACGACTTGAAACGAATGTGTGTGTGAATGCACGGACCAGGATCAGTTACATTGGAAATGATGCCGCGTAAAGTAAGTTAACGTACACCGCGGCTGGCTGTTATTGATTTGGAGGAACCCATTAATGTGGCTGTCTAAGCCATTAAAAGGGGCTCATGCTGAGAATAGGGCGTACAAAGGATCAACAGGCATAAAGAAACCGAATTGTTTCATGAAAGCCGAGAAACAAAGGCATCTGGGAGGGAAAAGCAAAACAGACATTCATTGAGCTTTTAGTGAGCAAACGAAGGAAAGAATGCTGTCGATAAAGGCGGACAAAAAAAACTAAATGCAGTCGGGGGATGAGAGAGGGAGGGAAGGAGCGAGCAAGTAAACTGTGCAACAAGGGGATAGGAGAAAAAATCTGCTTCTCCCACTTATAAAGGTTAAACACACACTGAGCCCCACTGCTTCAATTCAGCCAATAAACCACAGGGGTCTTGCACATATAGCACATATACAGTCAAGTACATGCATAATTGATTTTAAAAGCACTGATCCTAATTGGCTGCGTTGTGCTAAAGCCTTGCCCTTCAGCGACAAGAGGAGTTTCTTTTATTTCCTTCTGCTTAATGAAGCTGTTGTGTTGGAAATTGCCAAGGGAGGGAGGTGCCGAAGACTGCCGCTCGTCACATCTTCGCAATTTATCGAACATTGCTGTTTTCGTCTTCAAGAAGACCTCAGTCAGCTCTTTCCAGCTGTGCACTGGAATGATGCAAAAGGGGATGTGCGGGGAGAGAAAAAGTGGATCAGAGACGAGAGAAAGACTGAGATGCAATAATAACCAGGGAAGACCACACAGAAATGGTGACATACTTAGCATACCTTCTGGTGAAGCAATCCAAGATTCCTGCTGGGATTTTTTTTTCTTCCCCCCTCATCTTTTTGTCAGAGCGGCTCCTCATTGTGCGTTCAAGACCGCACAGCATGCACAACCTGCGTTCTTCACCGATCGGCTCCACGTTGCCTTCTCATACGTAAAAGGTCATAACTTCCAACACTTATCTCGGAGAGTGCTCAAAGACCGGCCTTATCTCTGACCTGCAGGTTCCAGCCCCCCCTTAGGCACTGATCCCCCGATCTTTCCATGCTTCCTCAACCCCAACTGTCACACACACAGCAAATATGTACAAGCTGCACAACTGACCATCATGCTCCACTTCTTATCACTCAGACAGAGGCATTGATTCCACTCCAGCTGAACGCAGAGTTATGAGCAGGAGCCATAGACCTTCAGCAGTGGGCTGTGTTGTTCTGTTGTTTGACTTTGATAAAAAGACGCAGGGGCTCCTCGCGCCTCTGCCAGCCTGACCAGGCCTATTGTTGAAGGAGAGGGGATTAGATGGTGGAATGGGCATCGGGGGGTCTTGCTCTGTTTCTTAACCAGGAAAAGAAGAGGGCAGAACTGAAGCCATGGGAGGACTGGCATTGAGTGTAGGCACTGATATTCTATGTGTGTGTGTTTGTGTGTATGTACATGGCTGCAAAAGACTTTAATGCTCTTTGCAGATAACTTAGTTGGTGTGTCCATGTTTGCTTGTATGAATGTCCATTGCTGTGTGCGTATATACAGTATGAACGTGTTTGTGTGTGAGTTTGTCTTTCCAGGGTTTAACCCACTTGATCTGAAGCCAGATCCCGGGCCTGACTTCCCTGCTCCCCCCCCTTCTCCCCGAGCTCAGACTTATCGTAGCGTGGCCGGCTAGGATAAAGTGGGTCGCTGTTCACTGTACCTTTAACAGATAAGCTTTGAGCAGGCTGTCCATGTTGGCCTTTGGCTGCCCGAACACCATTGACTGGCCCTTCTGAATACTTATGGATAAACACAGAAACAAACACACAAACTGTGCACACAGACTGCCAAAGCAGGGGTTTGTGTGTGTTTCCAGTTTGTCTTATTTTCATACCTACAATCCAGATAAATGCAGCAGTATAGTATGAAAGCAACCCAAAAATCTGTAGTTGACAGGTTTGGTGTGTGTTAAACTCCTTATACAGAATGAGTGGGAAAATAAGTCCAAATAGAAAATACCTGGAATTATTCTATAACCACCCACTCTCTATGTTGTTATTAAGAGAAAGGTCTCACCTTAATTAATCCTGTCTGTGTAACTGTGATCTCTGCTCCGAGAACTAAATCAAGTGCTTTCAACTGGAGCACTCACTGAAACACAGTCTCCTGTTGCCATCACTTCTCAGTAGATAAACTTACCAAGAGGAATGTGTGGCCTGTGTGCTCATGCATGTTCTTGTGTGTGTGTCAGTGTGTGCGTGTGTGTGGTTTTCTGAAGTGCACAGTTAAACCTGAGAGTGCTGCAGCTTTTACTTGTACCGCCACGAAAATCCAAGATAAAAAAAAAATTCAGCTTGACAGTTTGTCTCCAGTATTCCATGTTGCAGCTGTTTGTGTTTAGAGTTAATATAATTTAGCAGAACACATTATCTTGTGTATTTGGAAAGGGAACATTAAGAACTCTGCTTTTGACACATGCTGAAATGTGGTTAAATTAATTTACTCTGAACAATATAAAGTTGATTTGGATTTTCTCCCACAAACAGAAAGAAGATGTCACATAATGCTCAAATGGATTAGTTTTTTCACAGAATCCGACAATGTGTAGATAAGGATTAAATAAAAAAGAAACGACAGACACTGCATTTTTGTGTGCCGGCGCTGATACAATAAGCCGCACCACAGCAACCTTTTTAGCCAGCTTTAATCTCATCTGCCAGTCACCAGGGCACTTTGGGAGAAACTCGGCAGGTGAACCTGTGAGTGGCAGCCCGAGAATGACTGATGGCTTAACTGCCACTTATGTGATCAATACGGCTGACATCTACACGGGCAGCTCGCACACTCAGCTTTAAACAAGCAGCAATAACCATGGGCTAATCTGATCGCTGCTGTATGTGGACGTGGGGATAACTCTCTTCACACACTGGGATAAGCACTAGCAGTCTAACTACAGGCATTTACACTAGGATGTTGTGCCTAAAGTGACAGCTACTGTATGCACACTTACAGCAGCTTGTTATTAAAGGAATCTACCTACAGTATGTTTGTACAGTTATTAGGCCTTTCCATTTTTGTAAGCACAACACGTTTATACATTTGTTCCCCAGCAAAACAAGGCGCTCCCTTATTAGTGTAGTCAAGGATACTACACTGCAAAAACTCAAATGTTACCAAGTATATTTTTCTAATTTCTAGTCAGAATATCTCATCACACTTATTATAAGACACAATCACCTAACGAGTAACATTTCAGTGAGATATAGTAACTTGTTTTTAGACGGTGCATCTTGAATATCTTGTTAAGTGAAACAGTCTTGAAAACATCTTGTTTTGAGTCATATCTCAGATGAAACAAGCTTTTTTGACATGCCATAAGGTTTTTAAGCTGCTGTGCTATTTGTAAAAGATGAATCATCTTAACAGACTTAACTTGAAACTTCACATTACAACTAAAATATAGCTAAGAATGAGTTTATCCAGCTAATTTCCAGATCTTGTAAAGCTTAACATATTGTCTTATTTCAAGAAATCTTGTCGAGACAATTTTCACTTGTTCCATTGACTTTTTTTCACTTATTACAAGCAAAAATATCTTGTTTTTTTTTTTTGTTTGTTTGTTTTTTCACTTATTTTTGGAGGGGCCTTTTTTCCAGTGTATGATATGAGAGATTTGAGTCAGCTACTTAAATGCAAATGTTTTTGTGGGAGAAATTACACACTTTACATTAACCTTTTCATGCCACCTCCATAGGCTTCTTCCAAGGTTGGTCACTTAGAAACGTGTATCCTTAGATGCCTCTCAGGTTTCACATGTTGGAGTTTTCATGAATGCATCTCAAAGGATATATAGCAGAGTTAACAATACTAAGGAACAATCAAAAAAGAGGCATGGATTGATTTCAAATACACCTCCCATCTCTTAATATTTTGGAAAATGTTTGACATTATGCACAATTTGTAGAGAATGACTTAAAATATTCAAAAAAGACTATTCAGCTACTTTAAATTCTGTACTTTTAGAGATTCTTCTTACATTACTGGAAAAAGGTGCACACTTAGTTTGCTGGTTCAGGACAGGAGCACATTTTCAGGTTGAAAAATCCTCTCAGTTCAAGCTCTTGATGACACACACAGACCTTTGAGTGCTTTGAAGAGGTGTGAAGCAAAGGTTTTGGTTGGCAGTGAAACTTAAATTAGTGGTGAGCAGAACAAAGAGTCTAAAGATAACACTGGCAAGTACGGCACAGTCTTCGCCGCGGTGCTACTCAGTTATTAAAAGACTAGTCCTGTTACACCCTGCTGCTGTCTCTCAGACTCTCGGTAATAAGGCTGTGTTTTAAATAGTTGTTTTTCTCCAAATAGACACGTGACAGCATCATTTGCTGATAAAGTCAGTCTAATCCTCCTTCACTTCAAACAGTCTTTCATCATATTTTTGGTCAGGTTGCCTCTGGTACGATTTACCTTCTCAGCTGACCTTGTATCTGACTTCTAATAAATCCGGCTTATATTGGATTACTAGGCAGCTGTAATGGAAAGAAAATGTGGTGTTTTACTTATGGTTAAGGACGTTCATTCACAGGCTTCACATAGTATTTGCGTAGCTTTCCTCTTTCCTCTAGGACACACAGCAGATAAATACGTACGTCTATTTAAAATTCACTACTGTGCTTATATAATTCTGCTCTCGCTGATTTTGACATATTATGGCATATTTTATTGTGTTAAATTATCCTCATGGCAGGGATATATTTCAGAAAAAGAAGGGGGAAAAAATCCATTCATTTTTATAGTATTCACATTCTGTTTTTGCATTTGAGCTAAATGAACATCCTAATTCTCTGTGAATGTCAGCCGGAGCTCTTCTTCAACATTCAGCCCCAACTAGTGCTGCCACTGTGTCGTATGAAAGTTTTATAAGTCACTAAAACCAATTTGCCCTCAACAGTCAGACATCCCATATGAGCCCCCTGTCACTGAGGCTGTCAGATGAGTCTGCGTCTCCTCTGTGACTCCTCTTGTCATCCTGCCTGCTGTTTTGTCAGTCTAGCTGCAGGCTACAGTTTATAATAGTCTCCTGTCCCTCCTGAGGAGGCTGGCAGAAGCCTGCGGATCCCATCCCTGCGAGTGCGCACGGGCCCCAAATAGGACTCGTAATCTCCACAGTCTTATCGCTCATCTCCATCACATCTCGGCTTTGGGGCGTCATCTGTCTGCGCGCATGCGTCGGGCGTATGCGAGTCCTGTTTGTGTCCACTCTCAGACGAGCCTCCACCCCTTCCCAACTCACCTTTCTGCCCCAAAGAACAGTTGCCATGGCGACCGTACCCGTCAGGTTTGGAGGGACGGGCTCGTAGTCAAAGCCTCCCGACGATCCTGAGCAACCTCTCGCCCTCCCCATTCTTCCTTTTCCTCCAGGAACAAAATAGCCTATCCTTCACAAGCGCTGAAAGGGTTTCTAAAAAAAAAAAACTGTTGAGACACCCACTTCTGTGCCTCAATTGAAGCATGCAACATGTTACGAATAGAGCGATGAGTGACGCGTCTTTGTTTTTGCAAGCTGCTCCTGAGCCTGATTCTCTGTGATGCACAAGCAAAAGTGATATTCATAGCCCGTCTTTTCAGCAGCAGTCTTATAAACATACCGGAGAGTCTTTCCCCACTGTGCTACAGTAGCTGCTCTTCTATCCCATTTCCCGCTGCTCTCCCATGTTCTCTTGACAGCAGCAGCATCGAGTCCTTTGTACTATAGATCCAGTAGTGGAAACTTTGCCTTTATTTTACCTAATGGCTTTTGTTCGTGTTTGTTCTTCCTCATTTTTTCTTTTGTTTTATTGATTTTATTTTACTGCACAAAGAGTTCTACGCTTGTAATATTGCTTTAATATTACTGTTGCTACTAATAATACAATCACAATTATCACAATTATTTTATTATCATAGTGCATTACAGGATCATACATTTCTTTGTATGTGTGTGTTTGTGTGTGTGTGTGTGTGTGTGTGTGTGTGTGTGTGTGTGTGTGTGTGTGTGTGTGTGTGTTTGTGTGTGTGCATATCTATGACACTACTGAATCCAGCCTAGTAATTTTTTGTGCACATTAACGGCTGTATGCTCAAGGACCTCTCGTGGTTGCAGCGATTCACAGTTTTTGAAAAACTTGTTTTAGCAATTGCTCCGTTTTGACAGCTGACACCTCACTCCTCTTGAGCAGCCGGTGTGCTTCATCCACATGCCTCCAGACACACCTGGTGGAGATCCGCACTCCACTGAGTGCACTCTTCTAGTTAATTATAGGAATAGTTTGGCATTTTGGGAAATACTCTTATTCCCTTTCTTGCTAAGAGTTAGATGAGAAAATTGATATCACCACCACTGATAATTACACACTAAATATGATGCTACTGTTAGCTTAGCTCAGTACACAAAAAAACCATACAATCAATACAAAAACAAAGCTTTTTTGTGGGGGAAATGAGTTTCTGTCTTTCTGGGCCAGGTGACTTCTCTTCAGTGAGTTGCCTGGCAACAGTGATGACAAGACACCATGAAGTCACTGCACCCAGCCAAGAAATAGTCCAGCCCATAATTCCAAGTAAAACCTGCACAACATGCTATGTACACATGAGGGGTATTAATCTTCTCATCTAAATCTGGCAAAGAAAGCAAATAAACTAGTTTCACAAAATGTGCAACCTTTGCTTTAATTTTTGAGAACCACTCTAAGGTTATCGCAAAGTAGATAATGCATAAATGAATTTATAAGGCCATACATACTGCATGTGCACATATATGTTCACACATACATGATCTTACAAACATACACATGTGTCTTCTCCCTTTAACGACTTCCAAATGCAGCACGCATAAAAGCATTGAGAAGCAAATGCAGTCAGCGTCCTTAGATATTATGTATTGGCTTAATATAGTCCTCTAATGTCTGTCCCGAGCTCACCAACATCATCACTGTAGTAAAGTAGTAGCAGTTATCTGCTTTGTTATTGCTTATTAAATCAGTCTAATACCTTGTTATTAGAGATGCTTATTGTTGTAGTACTCACTTCATTTATCAGATGCACTACTCTTTTAACCCCATCCTTGCTCTCTATTATTTTAAACCCATTGTTTAACCTATTTGCTATAGCTGCTCCTCAAATTTTTCAGTCACGTCTTTTCCTTTCACCTGCCCTTCAACCCCCATGTCCCGTCCTTCCCAGCCATCCCTCCTCCTCCTCCTCCTCCACCTATGTGGATGTTCTCTAGATGCTGATGTCATCCATTAACTCTAACCCACCTCCCCTTCGCTCCTCCAGCAGCCCACAGTAAGCTGTGACTGAGTGTTATGGGGGGGGTCTGATAGTGGCAAGCAATGGAGCAGACAAGTTATTACAGGACAGGCAAATAGAGGCCCGATGAAGCATGAAAACCTCTCTTCCCCAAAGCGCCACTCAAACACACACACACACACACTGGGAGATATACAGACAGACAGAATTAGAGACAGACAGATAAAACAAGGGCAAACACATGCAACTCTGTCACTTTTTTCTGCTCTCCTCCAAGAACATGCAGAAGTTCTTAATGAGATACAGATATAGATATAGCTTAGTGCCACGCACCTACACACACACATGCACATACGCACACACGGCCTGCCCATTAATTCCTTCTTTCTCTCCGCATTGCTAACGAGAACAGACATATAGTACATGACAGGGCACAGCAACAGGAACAGGGTGACAGCGTGGGACATGAATATTAATACCGGGATGCCGAAGGGATCTGGAACAGTCCTGTCACAGTACAGTTAACATGCTTTGCTTCCCAGCGTGGCTTGGCAGAGCAGCTTTCAATCAATCAATCTTTCATGTCCCACCAGGGAGAAGTTTGTTGGCAGCGAGGGTTTATGAAAACAATATCACATAACAGAGGACAACGAGGGTGATCACACACTAAAGTAAAGGGTGGAAACCATACGATCACAAGAGAGAGCGGGGATTCCAAAAGTTCTACACCCAGAAACCCATTTTCTAAATTTCAGTCGTTAATTATGTCGTTTGAACGTCCTGTTTAAATTGCAGGCAGCCCGAAATGATTGCATGTAGGCAGTTGCTCAAAAGGCTTTGGCAGGTCAGAGCGATAAAGTATTTAATTTGGTGCGAATACATTGTGTCAAGCAGCAACTTAATGAAAAATCCAATGTCCTTTCATTGAGGACATTGGACCAGTGTTTCCAGGTCTCCGTTAGATGAAATATACTTCAGTGTCTCACAGTTTCTTAGCACGGATGCCAGTATCAAAAGCCATTTATCAGAGTTGCCTGAGTGGAAATGTGTCACCGGTAAGGTACAGCACACAAACAAACACCATGCATCTCGAGTGCGATTGTAAAAAACATGTGAGCTGGGATGGAGGTGAGGCATGGACCCCATCAATGTGTGGGAATTAAAGTTTGATCCGTATCTGGGGTCTCATCGAGATAAAGAAGATTGTATGTTAATGGAAGGTGCTAACGTATACAAACACGTGACTGGATGAGCAGGACCACCTCTGGAGTTGATCTGGCTCGCATGTCTGCTCATGAGTTAGAAATAAAATCAGCTCTGCTCTGCCACTTGCCAAGATGATGCAACGAAAAAGGACAATTCTCATCTCCAAAGTCAACCAGTGGAACATTCACAGTTCCTGCCAAACATAATTGCTGTAAAACCAACTTTTTGGGTGCTGTTTCTGGATGCTTTCCACAGAGGGAGGAAAGATACAGTCTGTGCAGTAACCTCAAATCACCTGCATGTTTTGTTGAGAATAGATGAACCTCCTGCATTTCCACCTACTCACCTACTTTGCATAACGTGCATAAAAAATGTGGCCAAATCACAACGCAGGCAGGATGGAGACAACGAGAAAGAAAACATGCCGGGAGTGAATGAGTTATTGTGTTTATATTCTAGATGCAGACTCAAGTTTGGCAGGAGGTGTCAGTTGGGTCAGAAAGACGGTAAAAGCCGGATAGTTTCAGCTTTATAATCCTTTTTAGCAAGGTTTATTGTGACCATAACCACCACAGTCACTTTTAAGAGTTTGTTTTTCACCCTCCAGCTTCCCCTCTGATGCTAGTGGAGTCTGAAGAGAATAAATTGAACCAAACAACCCACAAGTTGCTGTTTGTAGTTTTCCTCCCCAATTTTTTTTTTTTCTCCAGCTTTCTCCACCATGTGGCACGGGTTTAGTTAGCTCGCTCTGGACCAGGATGAAAGGATTTCTGGGATTTTTGTTTGTATTGCTGTTTTTACTCCTATGAGCATCTGAAAGCAGACAGTAAATGCGTGGGTGTGTGGTATGTGTTTGAACTTTGTTTCTGATGAACTTACTGTAAGGTGTGTTTAATAGGTCAGATTTAATGTATGCTCGCTAATGGATGTGCCTGGATTGGCGTACATGTCGGGGACTGTATGTTAACTGCATCTGTTTGTGGGTGTTTGAAGCCAGATGGCATGGCCCCTTCAACCCAATGCACGCCCTCCCTCTGCTCTGGATGCCCGCCCAATACAACAGATGAAGTGTGACTGTGAGTGTGTGCACTGTATGTGTGTGTTGCCAAGTAAACATGAGAACTGTCTGCCCCCTAGTGGCATTCTTCTCTTCTCCTCTCTTCTCTTCTCTTCTCATAGCCCTTTCACTCATATTGGACTTAATGCACTGACACTGGTTCTGCACCCCATCTTATCACTCTGTCGTTGCGTGCGTTAACAGTGACAACAGAGCCCCACACCTGCAATTAGCGTCAGACAAAGTGACTCTGCAATAAGGGAAAGCACCGCTGTGACCAAACCTCTATCAGCCGAAGACAGCCGTACTCGACACGTAGCAACAAACCCTGGAATGCTGGAGCCAGGGGATGATTACTTTTCCCCCTGCTTTGGACTCTTTTTAAAGATGCCACTTTGTGAATGTGAAATGAGTCTTCAGTGCATAGGGAAAGTACAGCACATCTGTGCAGGCCCTATCTTTTCCCTCAGGAATGAGCCAGGGGGAGGGGGGGGATATCTCCATTCCCTTTATGCAGAGGCGCTTTAAGTGCGGCAATTAGGTTTGTGGAGTCTTTTATTAGCCCAATTTCTTTTCATTTTATTTTGCTCATTCATCTTCAGATGAGTGTGTCCTGACAGTTGTTAGTTAGCATATTCAGGGGAAGGTAGCCAATCAGGATAAAGGAATGCACTCCATTAAAAAAAAAAATAATGCTTGTATCTCAGCAACCCAACAGCATGTCTGCTGTTGATCTGCTGCATAGTTTGATTAAAGACAGACAAAGGGGTGTTTCTCAGCTTGTGTTAATCACCGCACGCTCAATAGCCCATTGTGCACTGACATCAGCCATGACTTTGCCTCAGTAGTTGTGTACAGTTTTCGAGTTTTGGGGCATGTGTGTGTGCACCGATATTCTGTTTCATTTTGTTCCGTAACACCTCTCTAATGTATTTCTGTTGTAATTAAAGCGAAGATATCTGAGATTGATGATGATAAAATTGTCAATATTTGTTTTGTAACATAAACCAACTATTTTGATAAGGATCCCTGAAATTTAGCGAGGATATACATGAAGTAAAAAAATACATTTTCCAATTCTTCGTCTGTGTTCATGTATCCCTTGTTATATGTTCGATGTATGTCTATAAAGTTTAAAATTTTATGTATCAATATCCATCTTTTCTCTTCTTGTAAATGTGAGCTCAGAGTATTTTTGCACAACCTCGCTCATTATGCTAAACCGCACTTGGCTGTTAGTTCATTGGTTGTAATAACTAACAGAGTGATATCATTGGAGGTTTGCGTTTGGAAGTCAGTTGGCAAAAACTTTTTTTTTCACATTTGCAAGAAAGAATGGCTGAGGTCTAATTTGCCAAATATTCTACAGTTCCATGTTGCAATATTTTCGCTCAGCCACACCCACTTTTGTTTCCAAATAAAATCTGAAGGATTTCATTCAAATCCCTTCGAGAACTGTACCCTGCTCACATAAACTGTTTCACTAGGAAATATGTCACATTACTGAAAATAAAGCATTTCTTGTTACTCTACAAACTCAACAGCCATTTATATCTATACATTCATACATACATACATATAAAAATGGCTGTTGAATCTGTTAAACAAAAGGATGAAAAAAAAAGTGAAACTTTGAAAGGAAGTGAGGATCGTTAGCCAAGTTTAGAACGGATGGCACAAAGATGTAGAAGAGAGCAAAAGCACAGAGTGGGATCCAGGCAGAAAGAGCGCGTTCCTGTAACTGAAGGCATACAGCAGGGGGTCCGTGTGACTCCGTCTCTCCTGACAGATTTGAGGCCAGTTTGTGTGGCTTTCTTAGTCTGCGGTAGAGCTGATGAGATGTGTGCACACGATACTTCAAAAGACACTATGATTATCTCTCCTCCCGCTCCCTTCGGACATGTCCTCATCTGTTTCTGCCTCTGTCCTCTTTCATCTCCACTCCTCTGTCCATTGATTCGATAGGCTTTTGCTTTTGATAAGCATTTTACTGAGTGCATAATCCGGGGTGAGTGCGGTTGTGTATATCATAGATACATGTCATCCCTGTGACAGTAAATTACTAACGGGAGGGGAGCACAGTGGAACAGCAGGTGGACAGCAGAGGGAGGTATGATAGTATAAAGCTGGGGTGGGGGGGATGTTAGAGGAGAGACAAGAGGGGGAAACAAAAGGCACAGGAGTGGTGGCGAGGAGGCGAAGAGGGAGGATAGGGGATGTGAGGGGAGAGATGTGGGGAGATGGCACTCTGATGTAATTAAAGTGGCTGAGCTGAAAGGCTGCACCTTGCCCCCCCTTCCCTCCCCAAGCCTCCACATATGGAAGGTTTATGAGTTCATGAATGCAGTATAGAAGCAGGGAGATCTCCAGGGTGAGGTTATTACACAGGTACATCTATATGCAGTCCCTTTTAGACATGCAGCTACACATAGAAATGCTCCAAAATATTCCTGAGGTGGTTTATTGCTTCGCCCCTCAAGTTGACATCCTGGTAATTTACCACTCGCTGATCCAAATACAGAATGCTGGTAGCACTGTGTTTCACTGACTGCTGGTATTTTGAAAGTTATAGGATTCTGAACATATAATAAATGTGTTAGTAGATTAGACTTTTCTTTTCAATCATTGTGGTCATTTTCAAAAAGAGGTAGACTTGGTCCAATATCTAATGGTGTAAAAAAAATCCTTGAAAACCTTATGTTTGAATTCAAAACAAGGGTTTAATACTCAATGTTTAACATTTAATCACTGATCTACTTCAACTTGTGTCCTAACCGATGCAGCAGATATTAAGAATTAAAATTTTTGTTATGACACGAGACTTGAATGAAACTGAATGAGCGAAAAGGAAAGCTTCCTTCACTTTGGACTTAACCCCCCCTTCTGAGGTCAATAGTGTCCAAGCAGCTTTGCCATTGGTCGACAGCGAGAGAACATACTTGAGCCTTTCATGTCGAGTTTGACAAGACAGGAAAGTCTCTGGTGAACTTTAATGTTCACCTTTGATCGTGACAGTTCCATCAAATGAATTTGGTAAAAAAAAAAAAAAAAAGTCAGGGATGCCGTGAGTTCCTGTAGTGTGAACACACATTCACATGAGATTTAGGTGACAGTGAAAGTTTTAAAATGTAATGAATTGCTGCTTTGAATTATCTGTCTTATACATAATATATGACAGTCAGATGTACTCGTTTTTATTTCATGAAGGAGGCGATACGTGCAGAAATGTTGATCCATAGAATTTAGAACGAGTGTGTGCCTTTTTTCCCTTTTTCCTTTGATGTCCCTTAAACACAACATTTGGCCCAGGCTCAGCTCTCCAGGACTTTGATGTGAGAATCCATTTTTCACAGAGATTACATTTACAGGTTAGAAGCTAAAAATAAGATTTGCAGATAGAATCCAATAGTGACATCCTGAGCAGGAAAGCGTGCGTTTGTCTGTTAGTTATAATTAGGACTCTTTTAAATCAGAACCATTGATACTGAGAGAATCCCCCTCACCCATTTTTGTATGTGATGATTGCACCTGTCTTTGTGCCGTAACTACAACCAACACCTCAAAATGTGAAGCTCAATCACACACACACACAAACACATACACACACACACGTTGGGAGGAGGGCGTACATACACACACAGGACCTCTCTCAGGACAGAAAAAGAGCTCGCTTCAGTCTCTTTTTCTCTCTGTCTTTTCATCTCCTGTGTGATTTGAAACAGCCTTTCAGGCCTCTATCGCTAATGTCCCGAATAGGCTCCCATTGTCAGTGTTACAGCATTATGAGTTCCTTTTGTGTGTGTTTCTCTCTGCTCCCAGAGGACTGCACTGAAACCTGATAGGCGGCGTAGGGTGGCAGCGGTGGGATCTCTTTATTTGTGCTTTTTTTTTTACCAGGTAATTATGGAAATAATTCTTCTTTGTTTGGCCTTTCTCTGCTGAGAGTCCAGTTCATAGTTAATTGGTAGCGTGAAGGACTGGCCAATTTTAAATCACAAGGGAGGGGTCGAGGGGACTTGTTTTATTGGCTGGTGCCTGGTTGGGGCAGCGGGCGGGTGGAGCATCTGAACTAGATTAGATTTAATTAAGGCGTGGGGCCCCGGACTACACACTGGTACATAAATAGGCTGTATGCCAGGCTGGTTGTTGTTAGGAATTCAACAGTATGTGCACACACACACACACACACACACACACACACACACACACACACACTGCAGAAGACTCCCACAGGCCTTCAAG
The DNA here is from genome assembly GCA_037975185.1 of Centropyge bicolor. Lineage (NCBI taxonomy): Eukaryota > Metazoa > Chordata > Actinopteri > Pomacanthidae > Centropyge > Centropyge bicolor. Next base: position 6,239,281 of record JBBMOC010000009.1, on the reverse strand, counting down.
GTCAGGCAGACAGAGGAAACGTGCATCATGGTGTCTGGAAGAAAGGGAAAACAAGCTGCACCAAAAAAAAAAAAACCCTGCTCCTCTAATGATCGCTTGTTGCTCTGTCCACACAGGTGCTCTGACAAATGCTGAGCTTTGATAGTCTCTCCAACCCCTGACACCTTTTTCTTAAAGGAACAGTTTGACATTTTGTGGAATACGCCTCATATTTGTCGGTTAAATATGAACCCAGCTTTGGTGAGCTTAGCTTAGCGAAAAGACCCGAAACAGCTTGGGAAGGTAACGCACATTATTATATGTGATTGCTCAAAAGACGAAATATCAAAATGACCTATTGCAACATTATGGGGTGCTGCTTTTCCTTGATCTCACCTGACTCTTGGTAAGAAAGCAAATAATTCCCAAATGTTCAACTATTCTTTGAAGTGCACATTGTTCCCTCTATCAATGCATAGCTTCAATTCCAGTACATATACATTATATTATGTAATCTAATAGGAATCTGAAGGTGGAGTTGCCTTTCATAGGCGTTTCAGTTGGTGTAGCTTAGTGGATCTGACCTATAACTCAATATAGCAGGGTCGCATTGGATGACTTTTTGTGGAGCTCTGCACGTTTTATTCAATTCTCTGAGGCCCTGTAGCTCCAGCTTGTACGTCAGGGGGGGTGGGGGATCTCTACCCTGTACTAAACACAATATCCCCCCAGAGCCTGTAAGTCTATGTAAGCCTGGAATACTTCAAAAAAACTCCAAAAAGGCTTGCCTGCTTTGCAGTTTCAGAGCATCTAATCCTTACAGATGGAAGCATTTTCAGACTATTGATTCCACCTCCAGATATCTGGTCATTTTTTGGCAAGCTCTCCGGGCTTCAACTGCCTGCATGATGGCTAGTGGACAGAGATGCGAATCATTTTAAGTCAATGTTAGGCATTAATACAAACAGTCTGTTAAGCGGCAACACAAAAACCTCGAGCACAGAACACTGAAAGTACTCCAGTGAGTGTTTTGAACTTTTAAGGAAGCACACCGAGGTTTGATGTTTACAGCCCCCTGAGGCATTAGTGTAATTTGAACTGAAACAGCAACTGTAAAATACTTTTATGTAGCTCATTCCTCATTAGCACAGCCTCGCTGCAGCTCCGTAATAAATAGGATTCCTTCCGCTCTCCCTCCCTCTCTCCTTAATACAACAGTACTGTGTGCCGGTGAGCAGCAGAAACACCATTTACATGAGCCTCACCCCCAGTGCCTGATTGAAATTCTCACACTGTAATATCAGTCAGCGGAAATGTTTAAGTGCTATTCCCCTCATCCCATCTGGAATAATAAGCTGCACTGCTCTCTGGCATTACAGTAGTCCCTTTCCTCATTTCAGGCAGCGAGTTGGCTGCTCTGCATTTCTCATGGCTGGCCATGGCTCTCGTCGTGAACTTTTAAGTTCCCTGGACTCCTGCGTAGTTTGCAGACACCTCTTCTTTCCCTGCCACAAACATGGTAATCTGACAGCCCCTGGTGTTCCTCTGCCTTCTATTATCTTCAATGCAGTGAAACCCAAGATATCTAAAAACTACTGTTTTGTCCTCACATAGAATTATTTAGCCTCTCCATGTTTGTCTTTCTTCATGGTGAAGCGTGAGGTCCCTTTTGAACCAGGGGCTCAGAGTAGCCTCTGCACTGTCCACGATGCTCCATTTGTTCTCCTTGTCTCTGAAAGCTCTTAGGGAGAGCCTGTTATTATGTCGCTCTCTCATCTCCAACAGAGGCTTCCTCTATTGAACGCCACACAACACATTTCAGAATGAATCTGAAAACAATGCACTGCTTGATATTCATGCTTCTTTCACTCCCTTCTATGTTCCCCCGGCTCTACAGCTTCACAACTCATCCTCATGTTTCCTTAAATTGTTTCCCTCTTCCTCCTCATCTCCATCTTTCCTTCCTTCCTCGCCACCACTCATCCTGCCTTCTCCCCATCCTCCTACACTGTTCTCAATTTGCTCTTCCTCTGCCGCTACAGAAGCTCCAGGACAGGACTTTGTGACACTGGACTATCGCCTGCGCTACTACCCAAGCATCACCTACGCTGTCATCGGCAGCGCCGTCATCTTCGTCCTGGTGGTGGCGCTGCTGGCCTTGGTGCTCCACCACCAGAGGAAGCGGAGCGTCCTTCTGCCCAGAGGCGTGAGAGGGAGCTCGCATCACCACCACCACCACCACCAGCCCCTGCTGCTGTCCCGTCTGGTCATCTTGGACAGGGACCACGTCCATCCAGGAGGTCCAGGTCTGTCCCCAGGCTCCCCCACTGCAGCAGGCCAGTACCGCTCCACACCTCAGGCACTGCAGCTGCTGTCTGGTACTCTCTATCCCTCCGGCCTCTCCATGGACTCACCTCCATCATACTCACAAGCTGTTCTGGATGTCAGGTGAAAAGAATAAGCATTCTAACAGCTGTGTGGACGTTTATAATCTTCTGTCTGTATCCATAAAGATAATGACTAAACCAAAAAGCAAAAAACAGTGGTGGTCAAGGTTGTGTGTAGCGACTGTTTATCTTTTTATACAACATAATAATTTAATTTACTTGTTAGCTCATTTTCCCATATGATCAATTTCATACAGCAAATGTGTTTTAAAGGTTGAAAGTTTCAGCTTTTCTTAAGTAATGGTTCTCATATAATCAAGCTATACATATAGAAGTCATACATTCTGTACACTGTAAACCCGTTTAAGTTGACTCTACTTAAAAAATCTGAGGAAACCGGTTGCCTTAAAAAAGAAAGTACAATGGACTTAAAGCTTGAGTTCAATACACTGAATTCCAAGTTGATTAAACTTAAAATCATCTGTAATATCAATTGCTTTGCACAGTGATTGCACTTAGTTTTTTAAGTTCAATACACTAAATTCCAAGTTGATTAAACTTGTATGTATTATTTCAATTGCTTTTTCCAATTACTCCATTTAAAACCTTTAAGTACATTCATGGTTCTACATCCTGAATCTGCTACCGGTTCCAGTCAGAAATATTCATTGTACAGTCCTTATGTAATAATCTTATGGCCCTGTCATCATATTCTCCCTCTGTCTGTTTCTTCTGTTTTTCTCCCTAGTCGGCCTCCCTGGTTTGATCTCCCTCCTCCCCCGTACCTTTCAGATGGGGAGCTTCCATCAGAGGGCGAGCTGCCTCAGTACGAGGGCCCACGAGAGCCTTCGAGCAACCCCACGCCACATCCGTCTGCGCCCTCCACACCCAGAACTGTGGCCTCGGGTACGCAGCCGAGCTCGAGCTCCAGAGAGGAGTCGGACCAGCTGTAGCCGCTCCCTTGTAAAACTCAGAGACTGCAGGACTGAAGGACTGAAGGAACAGGCTGCAGGGCCACATGAGGCCAGGACGGTCCACGGCAGAGACCTGCTGAGGACAGTCAACAGGAACTAAGAGACTGTAGACTAAACAGTGCCCTAAACTGGCTGCCTACGCGTCGGCTTACTCAAGCACTGGACTAAGACGAGCTCATCCTGCTAGACTGATCTTGTATGCTGGCTCCCCCTGTTGGGATCATGGCTGCACTACACTTTAGGTTCACCCTTTTTTTTCATCAGTTCAGTTCAGTTGAATCTTGTTTGCCTTGAAGAAATCCTATGCATGATGCCTGACAGTGACCACAACCCATCTCCAAAGAAGTAGGAGATAAATAACATATTCATTAACAAATCATATGTGATGATAGAACCTGAAATGGCTGTTGTGTCATAGTATAACCATGATAACATGGCGTTATTCTTCCTTGTCTAACAAACTTTAGCAGCACTTGGACAGCTGAGTCAAAGTCATGCACCATTTTCTGAGACCATACTCCTCAATGTACTTCACATTTCATTGTCTACAACATTTTCCATAGTGGGATTTATATCTAATTTTTATCATGTTAAATTTGTAAAATACCTGAATGCTAGATGAAATCTGTACTATTGAGAATTACTGCTACCTTTGATGACTTACTGTACTTAGATGTACTTAGCTGTTGCCTTATTCTTACTGAAGTTGATACACTTTTAGACAACACAGTCGCGTTATGTAAGGTTCTTATTTGATTAACCACATGCAGTTGTAACATAGAGGAGCAGCTCAATCAGAGGTACTCGCAAATTTTAAGCAGTGTTTTTGATGTTGATGTCTACAGTGAACTGATTATAGTTAAACTAGTTTTTAAGTTCTTTCGTGGTACTTCAACACATATTACTTACTTTCTTGTTGTCATTTGGTTATATTCAAGCTAAAATGTGAAGAGGACCATTGAGATTTTTTTTTTAAATAATACTGAGCAGAAATAATAACCTTACCAACTGAGTTTCATGAATCATTCCTCTCAGCAAAAGAAACACCTCTGTTGGCAAATTTATTATTTTTTTTATTACATTTCTGTTTGAAGACCAATAATGTTTTTATGTGGAGACAAAAAAGAAAGTATTTTGTTGAGGCCTTATTCTCTTCAGATTGGATCTTAGTGCCTTTGTATGTGATGTTTGGGGGGCACAAACTGCTTGTTTAAAACCTTTAAAAACAGGAGTCTGATATTTGTCAATAAGCTCACATGATAACACACATTTACGAATATCTTGTCTTAGATCAGATCTTTTAATGTATAACATCCTTCTCAGTAGTTTTAGACAATGGTTAATGAAATCCATATCTGAAGGATCTGTGTTTATAAATGTACTATTGTCTTTTGTCATTTCAAAATGGTTTGTTTGACACTGTACATAGGAGGGAAAGTAAAGAGATCTATTTAAGAGTAGAGTTTAAAGCGAGAGATGAATGTGTAATTGTAGTATTGCTTTGCATTTGACTTGTCCTTCCGAGCCAGCAGCGATAACGCAGGCACAAAGAAAAACAATCAAACCAAAGATAATCATTATTAACCTTAACCCAAGGCTATTACCCTCCAAAGGAATGATTACGTGTGACAATTGTTTGTACCATTATTATATTCAAATGTGCAAAGGTTTATCGAGTTAAACATAATTCATGTTATTTGCTGTAAAACTGGAAAACATTTCTCAGGACAAAGATTTATACCAGTCTGTCTGTACTGTTGTTTATATCTTGGTTTTCTTTTCAAGGAATGTTTAAGATCAAATTCCATTTTCTTTTTTCTGATTTGATCTCATGAGTTGAGCTATTTACATATTTGTAATGTTGCCCTTCACCATCTTTTTATCTCTTGTATTCTGTACATTGAAAGTAATATAAAAATCTGACTCAGATTGTGTGTCTATGAGTCTTCCTGCAGATCCAATATTGCATTTTCTCAGCAGCTTAATATATTGTCAAAGCCTGTTTATTGCAAAGTCTGGAGCTGTGCCACCCGCCTGTGCCCCAGACAGACAAACCTTAGATCACAGATCCCCAAATAATAAAGATTCAGTAGCAGGAATGCCATTGAAGTCGACACTGTGGGAGGAGAGAATGAAACGCTCGGTGGTGAAAGTGTTCAGTATTCAGATCCCTCACTGAAGAAAAAGTGCTGTACCACAGTCTCAAGGTACAGAAGTGTTATCAGCTAAATGTGCTTTAAGGTGTTCTGCAGTAAAAAATGTTACTGATATTATTATGTATGACATTTGATTGTTAATACTGATGCATCAGTGCACAGGTAGTATTTCACTGTGGTAGCTGATCAAGGTAGAGCTTCTTTTAGTATCTTCATATCAAGGTTGTTTGGTTCAGTGGGGCCCAACTGGGGAGTCACAAAGGGTCACAAGATGAATCTTTGGGTTTGGGTGATGGCTAATGAATAAGACTTTTGCAGAACTAATTTTAACTCATATTTTTCAACTTGTGGTATTTTTCCTCTCCTTTTTTTTTTTTTTTTTTTTGAAAAAGATTGCATAATTCTGACTTTAGCCCCCAAAGAGTTCTCACAGTAGGAAACAGTAGGGGCCCTGTTAGACACTTGTAAGGAGTCACAAGCCAAAAAGTCAAAGCATTGTAACTTCATATAAGCTCATATGTTTTTTTATGCAAAATCTTCGAAGTTACAAGTTACTATATCTGTCAAATAAAAGTAATGGATTAAAAAAAATGGTACAGTATTTCCCTCTGAAACCTTAAATCACTTTTATGAAGCCTCTCAAGCCTTAAGTCCTTGTCATGAGATAGTTAGTGAAATCAAAGTCATTTTATTTAGCTGGAAAGCTCTTGCGCCCTCTTAAGTGTCCATATTTCTCCTCCATCCATCAACGTTTTATTATATCAGCTGCTGAGCAGACGCCAGCAGTTCCACATTTCCACCAAAAGATGTCACCATATCACCATAATGGAGAAAGCTTAGAGCACAAATGTCAGATGTGCAAAGCTGAAGCTCTTCATTTATGTCCTGCTACATTGTTAATATGTCACATTTAGGTTTTGTCAAAGAAGCTATTGATAAAAACATCCAAACTTAGAACTGCATGTTTCTTAGATTAATCCTCCCCGTGCTTGACAGGGTTTCCTCCAGTTTCCTCTGCCATCAAAAACATGTATACCAGTGACCAAAGCAATGGTTTAGACCTGTAGTTGGTCCACAGGTGCTGCACACTGCTCCTCAAATTTCACCATGCTGTAGTGTGTGTGTGTGTGTGTGTGTGTGTGTGTGTGTGTGTGTGTGTGTGTGTGTGTGTGTGACAATAAAACTGATTAACATTCAAAACTATCTACATCTTAGACGACACCAAGTTCAATGAATACATAAATGAATATTATCTGACCAGTTGCCCCCTATTTTCATTGTAATGTCTCCCAAAACCCTGCATCTCATCTGGCCCCTCCCACCCCAATATCCGCATCACATTATGATACATCTGATAGCATGTGATACCATCTCTGTCAGCACACACCCCATCCCCTTTCCTGTCTTCCCCATCCTTCTACCTGCCCCTCACTTCCTAATTTATCCCAGTCTGCTCATCTTTTATCTTCCCACACTCGTCCACATCTCTCATTTTATTTGCCCTCACCCCCTTCTCCCTCCTCCAACGTTAGGAGCTTTTCTCTCATCGCCCCGCTCTCCTTTACCTCATCTTAAACTCTGATGCTGGAGGCCCATGTTTGCTTAGCCCGAGCCCTTAACTACACAGACTTTAATTAAAAGCCTGCACGCACCTCTCTGTCTGCCCTGCAGCTGTTGAATTGGCAGGAGGGAAGTTGTACATATGCTGTGAAATGGTGGTGTTGCTGGACCAGAGGATGCTGTCCAGAGGATCCTGTTCAAATTGGCCTCACAGGATATGAGACCAAGCCCCATTGCTCTTAAGTCAAAGGTATCATACGTACCATTAAAGATTGTCTAAAAGCAACTAGACATATTAGGTGTGTCCAACAATGTTCAAACCCAGAGATTTTATTCAAGGGATTTGTGCACTTCATTTGGATGGGAAACACCAGATGATATGTCAAAAAGTAAAGGCAACACAACATTAATAACACTTTAATACATTACTTTGTCTGTGAACATTTCTGTCTGTCTATCCTGTAAATTTTCACCATCAGCAATGTTGGTTGTTTTTGAAGGCGACCACTCCAGTTATTGAAAATTTCTGTGTGTTTAAGTCAAGGAAACCTCAGTGGGCAATGCTGCAGAGAATAATAAAGATGATGCAAACGGTGACAATAAGGAAGAGCGGTAACAGTGGAAGTTGGCTGTTATGGCAGCAGTGAGAAAAGTGATGACGTTACGATCATGTAGATGAGGATTACCGTTAACAGACACCATGGCAATATTCCAAGGTGATGGAGCAGAGAGATTAGTTTTCCTCTCTTGGGGGTCTTTGATTTGGCATTAGCGTGGCCGTCAGCTATTGGATATAGTGCAAGTGTGATAAAGCTTGTTAATATCCCACTGACGATAAAGACCTTAATTCTTTCAACTAATGCTGAATGAGACTCTTGAGGTTACTAAAAATTTAATTTGCTCATGTAGTTTCTGATAATATTGCTCTACTGGAGAAAGGAGGCAATATATAGCTCAAGCAGGGATATAAAGATAGATTTATCCACATATGTGTTCACAGTTGACTTGCTCTCACTCACGCAGCTCTCTCTCACTTTTTGCTCACGCATTTTACGAACGCTCGCGCTCACTTGGCTGTGCCATAGCTCCAGTGAACTGGAGATAAGACCCAGTGTTTTCACATGTAAATGGCGTGAGCGTGGAGGGGAAAGGAGGGTGTATTGTTAGCACGGAGCAGCTCTGAGGGGCTCTGAGGAGCTCTGCTGAGGGTTTGGCCAGCGCAGCCCTTATCAGATGAAGAGCAGGCCTCTGAGGGAAGGAGGGGTCGGCGAGGGACAAGGGCTGGGTAGGGTTGAGGGGGCCGACAGGAGAATAGAACAGCTGGCGGAGTCACGCGTGCAACCTCAAAAACACACAGAGCCCAGACACGCTGAGCACGGTGGGAATCTTCTCGACTAAGAGATCCACAAACACACGGCCTCTTGTGTTATTATCAGCCACCAGCCAGCGAGTCTGAGCACATAATCACACACACAGCAGCACGAAAGAGAGCAGCGTCTCACACAATCGCGGACACGCATGCAAACGAAGGCACAATCACTGAGGGCAATCACAAAGATTCACAAATACACATTTCCATACAGGCGTCTTTACACATCATTAGGCTTACACACACAGAAAAAGAAGGACTGCGGTCAACCTAAAATCACCATTGAGAAATCGTCTCATTTCACTGAACGAATAAATCAGCAATAATTCCAACCAACACCTGGTTTCAACATCATTCTCTTGTCATGGTAAAACTTTAGAATGGGACAGATAATGCCTGCATCCATTTTGTCTTACGTATAATTTTTGCCACTCTTTCACACCAGTCCCCACCCACCCACCTAATCACACAGATTCTGCACATCTCACAACAAACAATATGTACTATTGCTACTAAATCAATGGATGTCACAGTCTGATAACCACTAAAAGACCAAGGCAGGTTCAAAAGGCCAAGCACATTGTTGGGAGGAAGTCAAGGAAAAGTTTATGAAATGCAAGCTTAAAAGCATCCTGACATATTTCAAAGTTTTAAGCTGATACTTTTTGCAATACAACTTGTGTTGCATCAACTTTGCGGAGCTGTCATTAAGTCAGCCAGCATACCGACAGAAACAAAAATTCCTCTCATATATATGCATGTATGCGTATATATGCATAAGTCACCGCGGCATTAGCAGCTGAAACAGTAACACTTCCCTGCTTAAGAATAGACCAGGGTACTGGCTCTTGTCCTTTCCATTCAGGCCAGTGTTAAACACACAGACTAGCATGCTAATGGGTAATCCCTGAGGACCAGCACCTTTGTCCCAGCCCTGAGAGGATGTCTCTCTCTGGGCACTGGGTGACAGCCACCAGGCTGCCGGCTACTGGACAACCAGCATGTTGCCAGATAGTGATCTCAGTCTTCCAGAGGGATGCCAGCAGGTTGCCAGGCCCTGATTGGTATCTGATGGGCGGAAGATTGGCGTCTGTCCTGGTTTCCTTTTTGTTTGTTTTATTCTGTCTATGATGCACCAGGAGGAGGTTCTTTCTCGGCAAGAGGAAAAGTGAAAGTGTGGCGTAGTTGTCCTGCAGCAGGTGGTCTGTATGTGTCAACAAAGACCTCAAGTTAATCTGATAGGTGACAGTGGGAGTGTGAGGTTGCTACCTTTGTCTTAAAACTTAATGGTTTAATGCTCCATTCTGTGAACTCATACTTTATGTTGTAAGGCTTCATTTAGTAGCCTTGACAGCAATCATTTCAACAAAGCATTTCGAACAGGCTTTGAAAAGAAATAATTGGTTTACAATATGAACGAGCAGCAGCCGCAGATATAAACAGGTTACTTGACAATAAATCTAATTTTGCAATTACCTGTCAAATGACAAGAAATTCTGAATGTGAATGGTTTTGCTTTTTTTAAATGCAAATTGGTGAAAGGTGTTCCTGGGGTTATAAGCACATGTGTCTCTGTGGATTAGGACATTCCACACTGCAAGGTGGACAGTGGGAGAGGGAAGCGAGTCAAGAAGCAGGCTGCCATTGATTTGCTGAGTGGACATTCCACAGTGCAAGGTGCAGTAAGGAGGCCATAGGAGGTGGGTAATCCCTCGGGAACACTAGTATTCCTAATCCTTATGATGTGATGAAATAAAGAGGAAGATGTCCTGTAGATTACACAAGAAACATGAGAACAGAGGAGCAGAGTCAAGCTTCAAAATTGATGACAGCATCAAGTAGCGTGTGTGTGGTATTACATGTTGTTGGCCATAGGATAGCCATATCATGATTATATTAAACAATTTATCCAGCCCTGGTTCTATACTGTCTATGATGAAATATTGTGCTCTCATACCAACTCTGTACCTTCATCTGTCTTTTCACCCCCAGAGAACTGAGCTCCACATACAGCAGCACCAAGGATGTATGCACACATACACTTTGAGCACACATGCACACACACATACATACAGGCAGCAGGCCGTGCAACACACTCACCTCTACTCTCTCGCCATTAAAGATATCATGGATTGACTGTATCTTTAACTTTCAGATGCAAATCTCTACTAATACTAAATATGTATCATAAGGATATTTCACATTTAAGTTCATCTTATAAAACGTTTTTGCAACAGTGGCCAGTATTTGTAATTTGAAAACATATGTGCTTGTGGTGGACTTTTCTTGCAGATTCATCAGGGAAGCTGGATCCCCCACGATGCTTAAAAGTAATTCTTTTTCCTCAACATGTGCCCTCATCTCCAACAATTCCCCACCCGCAGCAACATCCTTTTTCATATGCACGTTCCCATCCATAGTTACTGCATGGACTCTCACATCCCTCACACACTCCTTGTCACCGAGGCCTGTGCCCTCCCCCAATTTCCATCCACACTCCTTCAAAATGAAGCACATACACACAACATAGAAACCGTATCCCCCCCCTCCCCTCGGGCCGAGTCCACCAACCACCCAGGGCCACCCCATGCCTCGCACGTTCCGCTCAGACAGGGAGCACGACACTGGGCCCCTCCATTGCCATCATCCCTGTAGCCCCCCCAACTCGTCCGTGCCCCCCAGTTCCATCCATCATATCTGCCCCCCGGCTTCCATCACGTCCCCACAAAGGCAGCTAACCCAAAGAGAAGAAAAGGCAAAAAAGAGGCGAGAAGAATACAGCCGCTACCATGCAGAACAGTGCTGGCCGGAGTACCGTCTTTTGTCCCGGGCCCTGCCTCTCCTCGCTTGGACTCTCCTGCAAACACACCCTCTTCTCCGAGGGAACAACGGCCCGGAGGCTTGGGGGATGGAACAGGGGTGTGGTGCTATCTAAAGCAGTATAGTTTGGCCCCCTCGATGGCCCCCTGGTCACCAGCAGACCCTGTGTGTTGAGCTGTCAAGCAGGGCCGCCCCGGCCCTCCCCTTGCGTCCATGGGCACTCCCTCTGGGGGGCAGTAGGGGCCCCTGAACTCCTGACTCAGGGGCCCACAAGCCAAGGCTCACCATGCTCTGTTGACCTGACTACTGATGCTCTGTGTAGTGGAACAGCGAAAGTCAGGTGAGGAGGCCAGCTGAGTGCACATCTGCAGGCAACTTTTAAAGACAGATTGATAAAGTAGGAGATTTACATATGTTGGCATCAAAGGCACCTTTGAATTTCATGTGATATGTGCAGTCAACTGTAATGCTGGTGGAGAGCAGATTTTATTTCTGACAGCGCTGGAAGAAAGAAAGAAAGAAAGAAAGAAAGAAAGAAAGAAAGAAAGAAAGAAAGAAAGAAAGAAAGAAAGAAAGAAAGACCTTTATAACACTGCGTGTGCAAAAAGAAGAACCAAAAATAAAAAGAGCTAAGATTGAGGAGGGGAGTGTATAAGTGAATGGGCAGCATCCATTAAGTGCAAACAAAAGCCAGTGCCTTTCTGTTGGTGCTGATGTTCTGTTGCAGGCCACCCTGCCTTTGTGGCCCGTGGAAGAGAGGGAAGTCCCCACTTGGTCACGTTCACACCCTCTGTTGACAGAGCACCTCTCACTGCTGGTCATGGGTGTTAGAAAGTCCTGCAGCTGCATGGACTCAAATGCAGGTGACAGGAGAGAGACAGAGAGAGAGAGATGGGACAGAAACAGACACAAAAACAGAGCAGTGTATAAGAGATGGATTTAAGAGGAGGATGAAGAAGGCTAGAAATGAGCACTCAAAAGAAAACTTAAAAAAAAAACACCAAACATTCTTGATTTCCAACTGATATTGATATAGATGAATGGGAAAGGAAAGGAATAAAATAAAAGACAAGAAAATATAAAGAATGAATGAGGCAAACCTGGAAAATTGTTAAGGAAAAGGTTTATGCAGAAAAGGTTAGAAGAGGGGGAAATTATTAATGAGGAGAAAGCCCTGGTCGGGTGGAAACAAAGCACATGTTGGATTGTCCAAATTCACTGTGCTACTTTATGAGACCCCAGAGACTTGTGAGGCAGATAGTAGACTGGTGGATTGGGAGGGGGCTGGAGGGGTGGAGAGAGGGAATGAATGGGGTTATATGTGACGCTGCTATTGTTAATTAGCACTGAGCACCAGCATGAAGAGAGGTGGGGGTCAGCGCGTCGTATATATTCAATTAATTGTATTATTAACGATATCAGAAATTGGTCAATCAGTCAAACTTAGACTGTAACAGCGTGAAATAAAATCTGCATTAAAAAATTAGATAAAATATCTCAAAAAGACAAAACAAAGATGACAAAGAAACAATGATGAAATACAATAACATGTGTTTTAAAGGCTATAATAATAAGAAGAAGAAATAAAATGAAATAAGTCAATGAAATAAATAATGTCTATAAACCATTCCTAATCAAAAGCCAAGCTGAAGTGGTCATGGTTTCATGATTCTTCCATTCTTGGCATGTTCTTCCTCGTCATTGTTTTTTGAATTTGGTGCAACAGCATTAAGGATTGTAGCAAACTTATTGTTTCAAGCATTAACCAGACAATTGTCAACTGGGATGTCAGTGTAATCTGGTTTCTGACAATAACTTAACTTAGATCATGAGTGGTCTCATCAGCGTACTTTCAAATCTATTTTAAATCAATACACTTTAATTAATTTATGCTTATTCAAATCACCAGTTAAAACTCAGCTGGTCATATTTTGCATGAGTGCATGTGAGAAATTCAGAAAATACAACCACAAACTGTAGAGAGATAGAGCCGGTGCGTTTTGGAGTCTGTAGATTGTCACTGTCAAGAGTTGGTGGTTGACAGTTACAGGTTGCTGCATTATGCTCAAAAGAGAAAAACACACTCTCAGTGTCAGTGTCTGTGGTGTTCAGGTGCAGTGGGAAAGGTGTTTATCCCGCCATTGTCTGCTGAAGTCTCCTGTGTGTGTGAAGAGGAGCAGGCAAGGGGATGGAGCCGGACCAGCATGACTTCAAAGTTCTGGGCCACAGAGTAAACAGCAGGTTGTAGAGAGGTGCTGTGGTCCATACAGCTGGATGCACCCAAAGCTGAAATGTGCTTTGCTTGGACAGTTGTAGAAACAGAAAATCCCAAGTTCTTCCTTTTCTCTTTAAATTTTTTGTTCTGTAGCCATATTTGCATTTTACACATATTGCCATTGAGAGGTAGGTCTGGACGAAAAGTGAAAAAAGTCGTCTTCACAGCCAAGGCAGGTGACAGTTCAATTCAATTAAAAGCTAAAAATCAATCAAAAGAAAAGAAATAAATTTTTAAGAAAGGGCATAAAAATTGGACATGATCGAGCAACAATCAGCTGCACAGTCAGAATTGAAACTTGCGCAAAATTTAGTATTCGAAGACACTAAGATATATTAGGGAATAACTTAAACACAAAAATAAGATGTAGTGACCCCCCCAAAAATGTAAATAAAACCACAAACACACACAAACACACACGTACACACATATAAGCAACACATCAGTCCTCAAACACGCAGCCTCCTAATGGAAGCGTGACTGACCACGTTCCAACTCTATTCAATAAAAGGACAATAGTGTGCTGAGGCTGCAAAAAGCCAGTTGAATGTGTGTATGTGTGTGTGTGTGTGTGTGTGCTGGGTATGTATATGTGCTTGTGTCTCTATACGTAGGCCTGCGTCCGGCCCTTGCGGAGCACAGATTGTGATTTTCCCAGGTGAACAGTGCCATACGGAGCGCTGCGTCTTCAAGCTCATTAAACACCATTCTGAGCCATTAGAAAGCATTCAGCAGTGTGTGCATTCCCCCAGACTCTGGTGTCAGGGCACAGAGCCATGCCCGAAGGCCCCAGGGTGGGGACCTATGCTAAACGGGCCGAGGGAACACACCAGAAGGAGCTGATCCTTTTCTTCAGCGAGCACTGGTTGCTGGGTGGATGGATAGGACGGGGTGGCCAAGGGGGGGGGTTCTGTGTAACAGCTTGTTGAATTCCCTTAGTGGGGGAATTCAAAAATTCATAGTAACTGTTGAATAAAGACAAGGATGAGTTTTCAAAAGAATATATAATTTGGTGTCATTTGTAAGCTTTAAATGACAAAAGAAAAACTCTTTGGAGCAATCAGTTTAAAGATTATTAATGATGCAGCTTCTTAATTTTCAGCTAAATCTGGACATGTGAATGAATGGAAGATGACATAATGCTGTGGTGATTGTGATGATAGATCAGCAAAGACAAACAGTCCCCCTTGTGGACAGCAGCCAGATCCTCAAACATCAGCCGGCTATTGATTCCGCTGACTATAGAGTTGGACCGCGGAGCAGTGTGATGCCATTCAGTGCAGAGCGTTGCTAGGTAGAGTGCACTAGTCCATAGTTTGTGTGTGAGTGTGTGTGTCTCACAGAGAGAGAGAGAGAGAGAAGGAGAATGAGCCGGGTAGAGAGGCAAGGGTGCAGCATCCACCCCTGATGGTTATAAATGAGAGTCATGTCAGCAAAGGGACCCCAGGCCATCTGTGATACTCACAGATGATCTCATAGTGTGCATGCCTAACACACACACACACACACACACACACACACACACACACACATTCAAGTGAATGCTATTCTCTGGGGAAACATATTGCAAAGAAGAGCAATATATACACAAATTTCCCAAATGTCTGCGTCAGAGCTACTAAATCTTCAGCGAATCTGAAGGCTTTTTTTTAGTTAACCTCTATTTTCAACCTGGGTTTCATCCGACTATGGGTCAACAGGTTAACTTTGACGTCTGACATGACTTGTGTAAAATGCATGTAAACTTTGGTAGACCTGCCCTGATTTACATGTTTTGTCTCGGTCACATTTCCTGAATCTCTACAAATGTAAATACAGAACACAGCCCCCTGATTTATACCACAACCCTGCAGTGCTGTTTGACCCACAACCAGAGCAAATGAGAGCAAGTTGAAATATACCAGACTGCCTTCTAGCTAGTGTCTAGAAATAGAAAAGAGACACATAGATTGGGGTATTGAGCGCTGTGACAGAGAATGGGTTTCTACAAACACGCATGGCTCGGTTGAACGAGGAGAGACTGCAGGAATGTGAGAAGAAGCGGGGCAGGCTTTAACAGCGTAATGTTTCACCAATAACAGGCTCAAATTTACTGCTGAATAAGATGTTCTGTAGGATACAGAGGAGAGGGCCAAACTTTTTTTCTAGGTCTCCCAAAAAACATGATCTATGTTCTCTTTAAGTCAATTAATCAGACGACTTGCCACCCTGCTCCCTCTGGTAAGGAGAGCAGGAAGAGGTAGAGCCTCCTCTCACGGTGAGGGCTCCAGGAAGGAGAGTCAAATATTTATAGAGCCTCGCACCAGGATTCATTTCTCTCTCGTGACATTCACTAACTCCTGCTTCAGCGAATAGCGTTTTGGCAGCCATCACCAGGTAGATAAATGGCCGAGCGTCCAATCAGATCTGAATTTATTTTAGCTCTTCTAGTAGTCAAATATAAACATCAACCGGCCCACATAAGAGAGTGAATCATGAATCATGCCCAGAGGAGAGAAATTAAAACTCAAAGTGACCTTTTGGGGAGTCGCTGGAGAATACTGGCCGGAGGAGGTGTGCTGCCATTTCCTCCAAACTACAGTAGGGTGGTTAAAAAAGAAAGGCAGTTGCCAGGGCGACTTGTGGCGGTATGTTTTGGTGAAGGGCGAGACAAAGCAACACGTGACAGGCTCGCCGTCCCCCTACAGCTGTGACCTGTCTCCCACCCTGGAGAGGGAAAGAAGAACAGGAAGGGAGGAGAAATGGATTGAAAGAGGAGAGTGTGGAGGAGAAGCGTCAGATAAGAATAAATGAAAGTGACTAGATCAGATGATACAAAACCAATCAGAGCAAAATCAAAGCAAGTGAAGTAATATTCAGCAACACTTGTCTGTGGCAATACATTTCCCCACCAGCTCAATCCGTCCTGCCCACTGCTACTTCTACCCCTCCCAACAATGAGGAAACAAAGAGGTTGTAAAATAGCACAAAGTTGTAAAAGACAAAGAAATATAAAAGAGCTGCTTCACACAAAAAAAATGCTGTAACTGTGAGGGGTCAAAGTGGCAGAGGACCGAACTCTTGACCTCCCCTGTGACCGAGAGCTGCCACCCAGTTAAAACAATACATTCATAATCACTCCCTCTCTCTCAGTGTGTGTGTGCATCCGCTGGTCTTCTAGTGCCTGTGGATTGAGATACCTCCTGGTAGGCGTCTTTTAAAAACGTCTTCTTCATCAATAATCATGTCTCCCATCCTCCCTCCGTCTGCTCCTCTCCTCCCCCCAAAAACCTCCTCCATCCCAGACCCTCTCCAGCTCAACTCGAGTGGGTTGCCTCCTTCCAACAAAAGACATCTTCTTCTCATCCTCCTCGGAGGAGACAGAGGGACGGATGAGGAGATATAAGAGTATCAGCTCATCCCTTTAATCCAGGGTAGAGGAGAGACTCTTCAGTGGAGCGGTGGGAAATCCACTGATCAGGGGTTTAAGATGCAAAACTCTACAATAGACCTGTGGCTCTCTTTGGGGTCGTCGCAGCAGGATTGTACACCAATCTCCGTCGGCGCATTGTGGAGCACACACTCTGAAACCTGTTTCATTATGCAAATACATACGTTAAGACAGCACCACTGCCTGCATGGCACAACATATTCACATGCAAACACACAAATACAAGGATAGACTGACATTAGTGATGAGGACAGTATGACTTAAATCACTAGAACAATATTATGTACAATATTTTTCCAATATAGGTACATATTACAATTTAACTAATATTTGTAAATTATATGTACGAAAATGTAATTGATGTTGATGAACATTTACAGAAAAAAAAGAAACATTTTGACAGAATTTTTAAAATAAATAAATAACAAAATATGATCATATCATCTGTATACAATGATACTAAAAGTTGATACACAATAATATTGAATTATTGTCCAGCTCTGCTTGACATATAATTGTTTTGGTCAGTGTGATTCTGTAAAGCACAAATTATCATCATATTGTTCATACGATGACACAGCGCTTCATAACATTACTACAAATATGCTATATGCATAGAGTTAACAGTGAAATTGCCATGACACATTTGGTCTAATTTTAGCTCCCACTTTTGGTTGAGAATGTTTAGCAAAATTATTTCTTTTGGCTTCTTATTTTAAAAAGGCCTTGTTCATTCCAAACTGGCTCCAACTTTGTTTTCATCATGCAGAATATGAATAATGTAAATGCTTTGCACATTTTCAAAAATTATGAAAAGTTATTAATTGTGACGTTTTTGTAAACCTGACTGTTACGTATGTCTGCGTACGAGCTACAAACTCCATTTGTGAGTATGTGCACATGTGTATCAGTATGAGCATGCGTGTCACTATGTGCGTGTGTGTCATTGTGTTTCCTTGTGTGTGCATGTAAGGCGGTGAGTGTGCGCCTGCATTCAGCGTCTCCCTGCAGCTAATGAGTGGCGGCCCACCTCTCCAGCAGGCCTGGCAGTCCTTGGCTATGGGGCTGGAGCTGGCTGTTTTCTCATGGTAATCACACACTTTGTCCCGGGGTGGATAATCCTGCACTGGCATTGTCTGGGCCCCGGAGGAGAGCCCCACAAGGTCGACCCCGCTTCACAGAGAGCCACAAAGACCCAAATGCAGCAGCAGCACCCCACTCCAGGCCTGCGCTCCTCAACACGCACCCGTACACGCAGACACACACAAAAGTGCATGCTTGCACAGAAATACACACACACACACCGGCACACACTCATTAGTTATTCTCAATTTCAACAGCGAGGCCCGGAGTCATTAAAATGGGCTGTTTGTGCAGAAGCGCAGGCACACTCATTCTCATACACACATGCTGTACATACAAGCAAAAGCAAGCAGCAGTATATGCATGTTAATGCATTTCCAAAGATTGTGTATGAAAGGTTAATTGGGATATTGTATGTTCACTTGTGCACAAAGCAACACTCCCCTGCAGCAGAGTGCAAACAAGCAATGCCAGACAAAAAGCATCATAGAAGATTATTCCCAACATTTACAGTAGGCTATGAACTATACACGTGCAGGAAGCCTCTCCTGGTTCCTTGTAGCAACAAATGACTGTATGTTCAAAGTATAAAAAGGTAGGTAGGTAGGTAGATACTTTATTCATCCCCATGGGGAAATTCGCATGAAAATCACAACTCAGTAAAATGAACCATCTTTGATCAAAACTGATTTTTGCACCACTGTAGCATTGCAGCTCTCTATAACCCTGGTGTGTATAAATAGGCTGCACTGCTGGAAGGAGACATGCTCAGGGCTTGGCGTGGCATCAGGAAGGATCAGCTCAGTGAAATATCTGGAGGGGCAGAGTGCTGCGCGAGGAAAAAGGCTGAAGCAAAAGAAGAGTGGGAGACAGGCTCCCACAGGTCTCTCTTACACTCCATCTACTCCCGAATCATTAACGAGCAGGCCTGGGAGGAACGCGGCTAGCAGCACTTAAACCGCCACCTTGTTGATCTCGTGAAGCATTAGAGCAGCCAGTTGCACATGGATGCTGAACGGCAACTAGAGCTCTGTGCTCAAACCTCCAAAGGCAGCTTTAGTATCAAAATAAGCCTCCAAACTTTTGAGATTTCAAAAACAAACTCTCATCTCTCCGAAGCTTTAAAAATCCTACACAGGTTAGTTGCCATCGGTCAGTAAAGCCAACAAGATATTTTTCAGAATCTGTTTTCTGCAGCATGAACTTGTCAAGGTCCAGAAGGAGCAACATGGGAGGAAAGCTCCCAGAAATTCAAGAGTGTGATTTTTCACTGATTTCATGATCATCTTTTAATATAAATGTTATATGCAGAGGAAATATCAGGGATGAGTCCAGATCTGAGGCCTGTTTGAAGGAATGAATGTGTTTCACTGGGTCATTAGCCAGGGGGAGTGGAGCACTGTGGGCCAGTGTGAAGAGGCAAAGAGAGGGTTTGTAATCCTCTATGGCCAATGGGACACAGCCAAATGTCTGTCTAGGGACACACTAGGACATTTTTGTTCCACAAACAAGTTAGACACACACACACACACAGCCACGCATACATACATAAATGCATACAGACACACACAACCCTAGAAATCCCACTGCTTCCAGTCTAGTAATCCTCATTTGTTATTCCGACGGAGTTTTGCTGTGGACACCAAGTTGACAGACAAAGTTAGAGAGTAAAAGAGGAACAGAGGGAGGGAGGAAAGGGAGAGGAAAACAGACAAAAAAAAAAACTTCCCCCTTCTCCGCTCCCCCGGCCGTCATTGGTTGATGGCACAGGGTCTTTTATTTCCTTTTTGCTAATTGGCCACCCAGGCATTGACTCTGGCGTGAGTTCTACCCCGAAACACGTGCATGTCCCTCGGTCCCATGAAACACCCCCTGGCTATTCTCCACTCACCTTGCCATTTAAATGACTGGGGGACGCTTGTTACCATGACAAATGGAAGCGAGAGGAGGCGGCGAAATCATTTTCTAACAGGTGAAACAACAGTCATCCTTCACGTCAGCTATACCTCTGTCAGCAATCTTAATGGAAAATATTCATACAATGTAAAACTTTTCAAAAGGAAGTCCTTCAGTTAATCTGAATAACAGGATGATTAGAGCTACCAGAAGGGGTTCTCATGTTGCTAAACAGACTTTATGTTTGTGTATTTGTATGTATGTTGAATGGGGTTGTTATTTTGTGCTGCAAAGTTTTTTTTTGCAGGTCTGGGATATTTGACCTCTTAAAGGTCTTCACCCTTTAGACTAAGGCATTTCCACCAGAATTCTTTAGGGCATGATGGACAAAGGATGATCTCATTATTTCATTAACTTATTAGGAGCGGTGGAATTTGGTCACATCTTCGCCTTATGCCCTCCCTGCCTTGTGGTGGCAAATGCAAAGGTCTTCGATAATTTCTTTAAGAAAATAAAAGGAAGAAAGACAAAGAGGAGGGGGAGAAAAGAGGAGAAAAAAGTAATTTGATTGTCTGGAGGCTCCATATGGTTCCATGGCTTTTTGGTTCACCCTGGCTGGCTGCTAGCAGACTGAGGCCTTTCACTGTTTCAAACCGATGACAAACTTCCCTATCCTCCCTTCATCCACCTCCCAACAGCCCCCCTCCTCAGTCCCCACCCTGAATCTGGTTAGGGGAATAATAGAGGAGGCAAACAATGAGGGGGCATAAGGGGGTGTTGGAAAAAAAAAAAGGAGGGGGTGTCAAGTGACCCGCAGAAAACACTATCAAACAAGACTGGAACTCTAAGGGGCTGACAATGGAGCGGCCTGCTCTTTTCTGTGCTACGCCACTGGTGGGGTAAGATAAGGGAATTCCTCAATACAGCAAAAAGGGAAGAAAGGGGAGCACTGCTTTTGAGAGATTCAGACCTCAAATCCAAACACTCCCCCCATAGATTATAGCTTGTGTGTTTTAAAGGGTGGCTGAAATAAAGCAGCACTTTGTTGGACAAGTTAGCCTTGTTGGTGTTGATCTGCGCTGCCATTGTGAGCGCTAGTTTTATGCAGTTCTATGTAGATGATGGGAGATTAGGAAAGGCCTGGACTACACAAGGTCTTTAAAGTTCTGATACAGAGATCTATCGCAATAATTCAAAAGGTAACACAATGGCACTAACTGCTGCAGCTGTCTGAATTTATTGAGCCTTAAAACGCCATAGAATAAACAGTGGATTTAGCTGCTGGTCCCATACTCCTTATCAAACCTTTCAGTGCACTCTGTTTGACTTATGTGCTCCAAGCCCGAACGTCTGCAGTGTTTGAAAACCAATCCTTTGGTAATGTAATAGACTGACTGATCTGAAAGTCAAATAGTGGGCGAGATAGTAAAGGCAGCTTTGGGCCATGTGAAAGGAAACTTAAAGTTGTGTAGAAGGCAGTGTGTCAGAACATTTAGATTTACAGTGACGCGTCGTCAAAACACTTCACATCCAGCCCGGGGCCGCGGTACGAGCCCGGCCCCCTCCACGTCAAACAAGGCGAAACATTTCACCGAGGCCTGACCATGCCAACTAACTGTCACACACAAACACAGGACTGTCCCACACGTACACATGAAGAGGCCAGGTTCACCTGCGTAACCCTGGAACTTATTTCTCACCAGTTTGTATTTCAGCAAGCCTAGATTACTCGACATGTTAGCAGGTTTTGTTTAGCCAACTTGTCTGGACGGTCGGATGAGAAACTGCACTGCTTGCGTTTGGTTTTGATGCAAAGATGGATGGATGGCTGACACGCTCACTTGCTGACTGACTACTCTGTTCACAGACAGCCTTCATATTGGAGAGTTCAGTTATAAATCAAAGCACGCCACATCTAACCACATAGGACATTTTGGGGACACTAAATTAATCAGAGGACTGCTTTTCTGAACTTTCATCCAAAAGTGTCTCTCAAACATGAAGCTCAGGTAGTAGGAAGGTGAAAGAGAAGAAAAGAGAAGAGAAAAACACACATAGAGAACCAGGAAGAGATTATTATAAGAAAAAGTTTTTTTCTGCAAAATTCCTGCACTGTTTCCAATCATTCTGAAATATCTCACTCTCCGCTGTCTGCTATCTGATAAAGGAAAAAAATGTTATAACTCTTTCCTCCCAATCTCCCTGCAGATACAGGCACTGATAAGCTAAATTGCAGTTAGATAAGAATTGCACAATCGTATCTGCAACAGCATTCAAATTCTTCCCCGATGCCAGTATATCCAGGGTGATTTGATGTGTTACGCAGCGCTGATGGAAAACAAAATGGCATGAGAGAGAGCGCCAAAAAAATTGACCGTTAAGACATGGTTGTCTGAATAAAACCAAGCCCAATGCTTATCTCAACGTTTGGGGCAGAAGGGGCTTTACTTTGGAGCAGAGCTGCTCAAATATGCACTATTTGCACAGCGTACAACTTCCCAGTCACTGCGGATTAGGCAAACAATACAGCTCCCCCATACTGCCCCTCCACCAAAAAAACCTCCACCCAAATTAGTCTTTCTTTGGCCAGTTATAAAGACCTGAGTATGAATGAGGGCCTCTGTTAGTCCAGAGAAGATAACACACACTCACTCACAGCGAGGGGGAACTAACGCTGTGTATTCCGGCCCTCCTCAACATCTGATTGGCAAGAAATCATTTATCTTGCTCTGATTGGCTGATGGGCATAACTGACCTAGGCACATTTTACACCTGTCCAACAGTCCACTGTGTGTTTATGCATACGCTGAACATACATATGTATCAGCCTCCTTACCTATACACGTATGTGTGCAACAGAAAAGAAAAGCTTCCTGCTACCTCCTGATTAGGTTTGGAGCTCAGAGAGTTTGGCCATTAAATCATGACAACCTGCCAGACTTGTACCAGACTTGCTGAAAGACAGATGAGTCTGAGCCAAGCCACCACACAAGCAACACGTACACAGAAGCCAAATCACCAAAGTTGCCACTCCTTGGACGGCAATTTCCATCAGTGGAGAGATTAGTTTTTATAGATTCATGAGTGTTTTCTAGTGCCCGATACGTGAGCCCCTGGGTTGAAGTGTGGTGAAATAGGCTGATTTGATTTATGGACTTCAGACTTTATCTGTCGTGTGAGGTTGCAGAGATGCTCGGAGCAAATTCCTCGCACTCAAATAAACTGTAACATGCCCTCCTTTAATCACTAAGTAGAGGAATAACACGGCCATTTTGCAATACTTCATCTTGTCTGAACTGAGTCATGAGAGAATCTCTTCCAATTGCACCTGTAATATGTCACTCAGAGATCAGTAAAATAAACATTTGAGCAGCTGAGGGGATTAATCACACATATCCTGATGACCTGATCTGCATCGCTGACTGCTGCTGCTTTGGCACTTATTGGATTTTGTATTGATATTTTCTATCAAAACTGAAATGGTTGATGTGAGTGTGAGAGATGACTGAACTTATCAACCGTGCAGGTATGAGGCACAGCCATTAATTCCACCAGTCGGGCAGTGGGGGTAAAAAGTACACACTGACATTGGAGAGACGCCTGATGCCTTCACAAATAAATAGAAGTTGTCGAGTAGGGATCGTCTGGATTCCAAAAAGGATTTTTTTTTTTTTTTTTTAAAGTCTAGGTGTGTGTGTGTGTGTGCGTATGCATGCGTGTGCATGTCTGAAAGAGAAAGAGAGTGAGTACAAGGTAACACAGCGACACCAAGAATGTTTAATTAAATTCTGGAACGGGCTCTGGGTGCTTGTGCTCTAAATGGCCCTCCAGCTGAAAGGAAGGATTAACACAGAGCACGGACAGGCCTGCAGCTACAGCACGCTCATTACTGCAGAATGGAAAGATAAGTCAGAGAAAGGAGTAGCAGGAACGAGAGGGAGAGAGACGGAGAGTAGAGGGAGTGGAGAGACGGTTTACATGTAAAACAGAGAGATGGTGTGAATTTGACTAAAGAGGTGTATGGCGACTACAAGACAAGAGGGAGGGTACCAGTGGTCGGTGACTTGGGGAAGGAGTGGAGATCGTCAGGAAATTCTCAGGAATAATATCCTGCAAAAAAATACATATACCATTCAAATCACACTCACTAGACTACAGACTAACTTTCTGATTCAGCCTACCACAATTTAAGTACACACACTCAGGTAATTGGTATTAAAAAGGTAATTGCTGCCTGAACTGTGTTCCCTGGCAAATATCTAAAAGTGTGGAAATTTTTGTATGTGGGCCTACTATGTGCAGGAGTTTGGGAAAAATTTAAACCAAAAAAAAAAAAAAAAAACTTGGTCTGAATCTTGACTCCTGCATGCGGTTAGGTTTAGGCAAAGTTTGGGAATGGATGTGGTTTCGCTTCAAAGCCAAGGGCGCCCCAGTAGTTTAACGGTTAAGCACACACCACATACCGCAATTAGTTCAATTCCAGCCAGGGAACCTTGTTGTAAGTCACACCTCTCTCTCTCTCTCTCTCTCTCTCTCTCTCTCTCTCTCTCGCCTTGTTTCCTGCCTTCATCACTGCTGTCATCTATCCAAAAACACCAAACATAAATATATCATATATCATGCTCCAAGTTCAACCTTCAGTTCATGACCCAGTGCTGAGTATCTAACCTTAAGTAAAGCAAAAGTCTTAGCAGATATTATTTGATAAGAGCAGATATTGCATTGCAAGAACAAATGTTGTACAATTGAAGTGTGTTATCGTTTCACTGTTAAGTTCAGGAAAAAAGTGTGTAAGTAATAGAGGTGGCAAACATCTTGCAAATTGGTTGTATATAAATTCACTTTCAAGGGATGTTATTGTGTTTCAAGTTCTCATACACGATCATAACCAATAGAATTGATTGTCAAAGCAACAAAGATTTAAGACCCAAGTCGTATAAGGAATTTTCATTACCATCAATACCATCTTTTTATATATATTTCTATTTTCAGGTTTTGGGTTACCTTCCATAGGTTATGGTTATAGGTCAGTTCTTTTGGTTATGGTTAATGTAAATGAATTAGTTAGGGTCAAGGTTAAAGTTTGATAATGTCAGTGGACTGGTTTAGATGATGTGGAACACACACAAGGAAGCTTTCCTTTTGGACCAGTATGTGCAAATTCTCATAGAAGAAAGGCTTTAATATAAAAAGAGACAGAAGTTGCATTAAGATAATGGAAGAACCAGGCGAGACTCAAGAAGTGAGTGGACAAACAAACTTCACTTTACAACATGGACCATTTGAGAGTGGGCTGCGTAGGCAGTGCTACAAGGATTAGCTGACAGGCTCTCTCCGGGACGTCTGAACGACTGGACAGAGCAGAGTTCGACCCCAAGCCAAGCCCCCTGAGCCCGGACCATGTCCGTATTATAGCCACAGCCAATCTAACTGTGCTCAGTGTCAACAGCTCACACAGTGGATTCACAGGGGGCAGTTTGCTCAACCTGCAGGCTCTACCCTCAGACGCCCTGTTGACCCGTCTGCTCCAGCTGGCAGGCAAACACAAGCATTTACACTCTCGCCCACAAACACCACTTCATTAAGCGTCTTAAAACACTGCGGTGGAAGTGGTTTGTTGAGGACGAGCAGCTCAAATAAAAACACATGTACTTTTGGTCCATTCAACTACTACTGGGATTTCTGTAAGGCTTCAGTCAACATACACAAGGAACGTATGCACACACTGATACATGCAAGTGTTACACAAATACCACCCTTGTTAAGTGACTAATTTAGCTACTGGAATGTCATGGCTGTAAGTATGTGGAAGTATGTTTGAGTGAGATCAACATTCTTGTGCAGAGCAAAGTGCAAAGTCAACAGGCAGGAGATAATTTAATTAAGTGGCTGCTTTGCTGTTTTTGCACTCAGACAAGCAAACCAAATAAAGCTCCATTCACAGGTTCGCTCTCTGCCTCCAATAACGGATGCAGTTTAAATGGCGGACAACTATAACAGTTCGAGACAGGAAGCAAAAAATGGCGGTACAGAGGTTTAAGTTACAATCTATATAACGCATGAAATAATGGACGTGTTTACTTTGCTGAATTACAAAGGGAAATGTGATTTATATCAGTTTTTTCGGTAATTCGTGTTTATAAACCTTTTACTTCCAAATAAACGTCTCCTATAATAAAAATTCCCCAATGATTCTAAAAAACACCTGCGAGGACATTTACTACATAGATGGCTGCAAATGCTGAAACCTGGTTAGTCTAACATGAAAGTATCCATATATCACCCTCTACACATCATAGAGTATTCTTTAAAGGAGACTGAAGGTGGTGGATGTCCCTGGACACTGAATGTTATTGATGTTTAATTTCCTGGACTCATGACTCTGTTCCCTTATCCACTTATTTTGGAAAGCAATGTTGAACCCACACCCCCCTTCTCCATATACATACATGTATTATTGGAGATTTATATCCTAAAATATATATTTCTTTTTACTGAAGGCTCTGGAAAGTGTGGCTTGAGGTCTCCGAGGTCAAGAATGAACTTAACATCGCAATTTAATTTTACACAGTTAACTTTTTTTTTTAACCTGGAGCTCCTTAATGCAGAAATAACATTAAGCATATATACCATCATTTACCCTTGTTAGCATTAAGCTATGCAAGTAGTCCTGCAATTTTGTCCACCTGATGATCTGATGAGATTTCTGATAAAACAATCTGCATGCACAAATGATAATAGTTTGTTCAGTGCACTTCAAAACTTACTCATATGGTCAATCATCAATAATAATAATAATAATAGCACCTTTCAAAGCCTTAGAATAAAAAGGTGCTTCACAAAATACAAGACCACACAATACAGTAGGAAAGATAACAAATCATAGGGAAATGTTGAAAAACCTGAAAAACCTTAAGGGATCAAAAGGAGTACTGCTCTCCATAAAGTCTGTGTATCAAAGCGAGTGAGTTGTAGAACTAAAGCAATAAGCGATTTGAAATCAATCACTTCAAGGTCAGGCCGACAAACATATTAAAAACCTACAGGAAATTAGCCCCTGGGGCCGTGTTGAAGCAGCAGTTTATCTCCAGACAGTTAATATTGACCGCTGTTAGACAGATATAGAGATGGTCTGAACGGCACGTCTCGACCAATCACTCCTGCTTTGTGATAGCTTTGTAGGTGAAGACCTGCCTGTGAAGCTCCTTATCTCTCTTTATCTGGCTGCACATCAGCAGCATCTGAATCATACCTTTGATAGCCCTGGTGTGTAAGTGTGACAGCATGATTGAGCATGATAGATTGCCAGTGAACTTGTGCTCAAGTTCAAAGAAGAACTATATGGGAGAATAGATAATGCTGCAGTGTCTTAACCTGTTGTGATTCACTGTTGGCTCTGAAGGTCATGTTTTTTTTGTTGTGTTTATTTTTTTTGATAGTTGGTAGAAACAAGGAAATGTATAAAGCAGAACTGCTCCCATTCATAAATCACTTCATTTCCCAGCCGGAATCCAAGCCCAATATATATGTGTGTGTGTGTGTGTGTGTGTGTGTGTATGTGTGTGTGTGTAAGAGTGAGAGTAAGCACCCAAGAGAGTATGTGTGTGTGTGTGTGTGTCTCCTGGATTTAGATCCAAATGAGTGGAGTGTTGGTGCATTAATGAGTAACACACAACCCTCATCTCCAACAATAACCCCCATACACACATCCATTCTCTTAAAAAAAACACCCTCTCTCTCTCTCACACACACACACACACACACACCACCACTGCCCTACACCTCCTCCCTCTCTGCTGACATTTCAAGGCTGTGTTGGGAGCCAGAGAAGGAACTTCTTCATTTGGAGTGTGAGACAATGTGGCAGGCCGGTTGGCTTTGTGCTCCTGACATCCCACCGAGGCACAATATGGCCCCATCAGGGATCAGTGGGAATACACAATGCCCATTACCCACGGGGCCGTGCGGAGGGCCTCAGGGGCAGGGTCGGGATGGGCCAGTTTCCAGACTACGGGGTGTCTAGGCCACACTGAAAGAGAGATAGAAGGAGGAAAGAAGATCAGAGAGGAGATAGAGAGACAGGAGATTAAAGATAAAAGAGAGGGGAAAAGATGAGGCATGCCGAAATAAAATTAGGGAGAAAGAGGAGGGAAAGTGGAGGATGAAGAACTGAAAAAAATGGGTAAGGGTTATGAGAAAGAGAAGCACGCAGGCGGGATAGTGTTAGACCGAAAAGAAGGAGGATACAAAAGATGGGGTATTGAAAAGAGAATAAACAGGGAGCAGGTCCTCTGCCAGAGATGGGGTGCCATGAAAGAGAGAAGACACTCTGCCGGGGGGTGCATCTCCCTGGGGATGCAGAGAGAGAAGAGAGGGTGAGGCGAGGAGGGGGGGTGGCTTTATCTTGGAACTGAACTTGGTTGCCTGATCACACCCAGCATAATGGCAGTGTTGAACAAACGGCCCAGGCAAGAGATGCATTTTCACCTTCGCTGCTGCCGGTTTGACCCCGGGGCTCTTTGAGGGGATGCAGTGGGTGGACAGGAGCACATTGGGGGTGGACGTCGGGGGGCCAGAGGGCCAGAGGTGGCGACCGAGGGCCACAGAGGGGCGCCTGGAAGGACAGGGAGAAAGATAGAGAGGGTGGACATGGGTCAACGAGTCAGCTGAACTTAACCATCAGTCTCCCACGAGAATCTAGCCTCTGTCACTTCTGTCCACCTTTCAGAGAGCACTAAACCAGTTAGCTGGACAAACAATCTGTGATCAGGAATCCTATACCTTGAAACGAGCAGGGAGGGTGGGAAAGTGTTGCAAATGGGATACCATGACCTCTGTGTTAAAACGTTAGATTATCCCAAAGTCAACCGGCCCCCGTTCAGACGTTACCTGTAATTTGCACCCCCGCTTTAATTTCAGACGAAAGACCGCAGGGCACGCATGATCCGAGCCGCTCCTGTAGCTCCTGACCAAATGTTTGCTCTCACCTTAGTTAGGGGTCAGTACGAGTCTGATTAAATGGGTCAGCGCTCACCTATTTTCAGCCCTTGCTGACAGGGAGATGCATTAGTAATCTGGGAGTACTTCCCTGGAAAGAAGGGGAGAAGATAAAACTGCTGTGCCGGTGGGTTTGCATGTGCCCCAGGAAGTTTCTCCACAAACCTCCCAGTGGTACACCTTCCCTGTGATAGAGGTGCTCTTATCTATATACAGCCTGCTCTTGTGGAAATTAAGCGAATTTCATTTTTTTGCTGTGGTTTATGCTCCCTCAGAAATACCCTGCACTCATTTGGGGCTGCGCATCGAATCCTCCTTTGCCCCCCTTTTCTTTCATAGCGGCCAGCTAAAAATTGCCAGATGGCTCTCTGTCTTTCTGTCGCTCCCTCACATTTATTGTTTCACAGTCTATTTCTGCAAAGGCACACCATTCTTTCTCCATGTCTTACACACACACATAAAGTCTCATCCAAATGTAGCCCGGATGCTTAACGTACAAGGGGAGTTCACACATGTCAGAGGACAGAGGTAGTTATGTTGAAGTCCAGTATTGCAAAGCTACACCTTTATGTACAATGAGGTAAAAACATGTGACATCACACAAACAGGCTCTTTTCTGGTGAAATCTCTTCCCTCACTTTATCCTCCGTCTCACTCTCCCACCTACCGCTCTCTGCGCTACAGGCTCCACCCTGGGTGCTGCCACAGGTTATTTAGAGCTGGGGGCATGTTCACACCGCACAGCTTGTCTGAGCGGAGACTCACAACATGTGTTCCCCCCACCCTCCCCGACACCAACACCACCATCTGGCCTGGTCCTCTCCACAGACCCACGCACAGCAACACGCCAGGGAGTACAAGGAGTGCACAGATGTGTGATCAAAATATTCCCATGCTTGTGCACATATGGAGAATTTTTTTGTTTTACTTCAAAATCAAGTTCCTTTTCCCATATGCTGTGTTGACATTTCTATCTTTGTCAGCTTGTGTTCATTGTGTTCATGTGATAATGTAATATGACACTTTTTTAACAAATTGGATAGTTGGGTTTTTCTCCAGCTCTTAACCAGAGGAACACAAACTCCAGCTAAAGTCTGCTAAGACCTCAGAGGTGACAGACTGTTCTCCAACAAGAGCTGAATGCCCATAAGCATGTTGACCTTTAGGGGTCAGAAATCATTGTGTCCTGTCCTTCCACTGTGTGGTCTCCGGTGTATAATTGACATTTAATGAAGGCCTCTGTTAGCGTGGGGCCATTATGGCACTGGGTAAAAGAATGGAGAAAGGGGGGGGGGGGGTGAAAGGGGGGATCAGAGAAATATAGGGAAAACATATTGATAAGAGCTAAAGATTGAAAACAGATAGATAAGATGAGCATTGCTGGTGAGGTGTAAACAGAAGTAAAGAGAGAACAGGGCTGTATGAGGAGGTGGAGGAGAGGGGGCACATGGGCTACATGGGAGCAAGGAAGGAGAGCCCAGTAACAGACGCAGAGGACAACAGCCTGTTGTCTGGCTGCCAGCCCCATCTGTCTACTTTCACATCACCTCCATCAAGCGCAGAAAGCGAAAGAGCCAGCAAGAGAGAGAGACGGAAGGACAGAAAATGGATGCATTAATGTGCTTCATGTTGACACCGTGCCCTGATATGTCATCTCAATAGCGCACCACTGCGTGAGATGAGCACACAAGCGAGTGGTTTTGTATATAACAGAACCTCTGAAAAGATGAATCACTGTTATATAACCTGTGCTACAGTAATTATATCCTTCTCAGGGCATGTCTGGGTTCAAGAGCATTAAACACATCGTTTAATGTGCATAATCGTCTGTCACAGTCGGCTTCTTACGCATCCTCCTTAGTGACTGGATCAAAGTGGCTGCGTCTATTCACCGAGCATCTACAGTAATGAAAAGTGTGTGTTCTTCTCCCGGCCACCTCATTTGCCTACCTCTTAGAAATCGGAGTCTGTATTTCTAAGGAGTGGCTGTTCTTTTTATCTGCTTCAAACTAACTGAAGTCGGTTGGGTATTAAAGCCTCCACTCGGGGAAAACCACACTGAATCGCGGATGACAAAATGTGAAAAGTAAACAACTGTGTGGGCAGAGGTTAGCCATTGTGGTGCGTGACTAAATAATGCCGCAGTAAAAAGGGTTTCGCCTGAGGTCAGACAACTGTGGCTTCACAAACACAACAGAAACCAGAGATAAGAAACAGCGGGAAAGGTTAATACAGCCCATGGAGCGGAGGGGGAAACCCATAAAATATCTGTAACAGAAAGCATGGCAACTTCATTTAGCTTATGGCACAGTTGGCTGATGAGCAACCAACATGTTAGATTTGTTACTACATTCATAGCATCATAATCTCTTGTAAAAGTCAGCCAAGTTATCTTTATTGCTTGGGAATCTTTCTATGATGTGAATAATATAGACTGACTGACTATAAAGCAGAAAAGACATAAACATCTGTTTGCTCTCTTGGACACAGTGAGCACATCTGGGGATCATACTTTCACAGTGGTTGCAAACATTTTCAACTCTCAGGCTGAAAAGCTTCCCAGAGAAAAGAGCAGGGTGGGTACAGTGATAAAGTAGGGCACACCTGAGGTAGTCATTCAAAAGAACAGTTCATTGAGGGAATTTGCATAACTCACACTGAAACCTAAATAACTGCAATGTACAACATGTGTGTCCTAAATGGCACTTGAAGGTACTTCAGCTTTTTGTACTTCATGCATTGTTTGTTTATAGTTTTTACACAACATAATACAACTTTAATTACTGTGAAATGTTTTCTTATAACTTCTTGGTTGGATCAGAGTCACTGTAATAAATATCCAAACAGCATTTAGGCACAAATTAGGCAAGTATTTATACCTGGTTTGTGTCTGTTTATCCCTAAAAGAAAGTTTATCAAAACACTGTTGTAATACACAGGGGATGTACCTGCATTTTTGAAGGGGCATCATTACCTAGTACCCCAGAGCTGCTTTGAGAAGAGAGGGCAGTTCTATGTTCTGTTCTATTCAAGTGTTCCAGTAAACCACTAAATGGAATTCAACCATTAATTTGCTTTTTCCTACTGTGACATGCCAAAACATCTGCTGTGAAAAAACTCAATCACTCCCTGTGTTCTTTCCTTTGACTCTAACTAAGGGTCTGCATCTAGCTGTTTTTTTATCTGTAATTGAAGACACTGTCAATTCATCCTAAATACAAAATTGTGCGAGTTCTTTTCTTATGCTCTCATCACTTTCATCACATCAATCCAAAGCATCTCTCAGATGACATTTTGCACTGACTGGGCTGACATTCCATTTTTCCACTGTCTTGTCTTCATTATGGGGTGGTACGGTTCTGAATGGAGAGCGAGCATTGTACTATTTCTTGTTAGAATCTCCTGAGCAATATTTCAAAAAGTAAATGTTTTCAAAACTTTTTTTTTTTTTTTAACTTTACTTTTCCAGAGAAACCAACCTTGCAGAGTGCAAGGCAGGCAAAAAACTATTAAAACCTCTCCTTCTCTGGGGTTTTAAAAACACTCTAAAATAGAGAGCTGTGCAGCAGATTTGCCCCTCGGGGAGCAGCTCAGAAACACTGCTCTTCCCAAACAAACTTTACTTAGCCTGCGTTCATTCTCACAGCTCCGTGATCTCTTTGAAAAATTACACATTACCGCTGTCTGTCACGACACCTTTATAGCATAATGCAGTTTTCATGTAGACTCTCTGGATGTAATGCACACACACTAAACTGGTACACCTGAGATATTGAATCCACTTTTCAGATAAAGGCTAATTGGATGAATGTCACTTTTGAGCATAAATCTAAATCAGCCACATGTTTGATTGCCTGTGTCTGCACTAATAGGTATAGACATGCAAGATAGCACAATGTCATGGGAATACTGGAAATGTGAATTAGCATATACGTTGGGCAGAACACTGAAACATGGAAATAAACAGAGGAGAACAGACTGTTTGTCAGGTTCAAAAGCAAAAAAATACAGAACAGACGTTTCCAGTTCTGACCACAGATATGTTGAGTTAATCTGATGTTTTTACTGCTGGTTCAACCTGAAGCTGAGGTCATGCATGGTCATGCAAGATATTCTGCTCTCTAATACATTTGCATAAGATCTCATCATGTCTATCTCATTCACACACACACGCAACCCATTCACACAGGGAGGAACCCTCGAACCCTCTTTGTAACTGTCATCATCCGTTGTTCTTTCCCGTCTTTCCTCTTTATGTCTGTCTCCTGCTCACCCTCAGTACCTGTAACCGCACACTTAAAGCAGTTAACGGTGGCAGTGGTGTGTGTGTGTTTTTGTGTGCACATGCACATGTTTAATATAAACAGACTCAGAGACATCCATCTGTCAACACAAATACTCTGGCGACGCAGCGCGGCAACAGCAAATTACACACACACATAATTTTTGTTCCCACACCCTCTGTAAAACAGTGTGTGTATGTGTGTGTGTGTGTGTGTGTGTGTGTGTGTGTGTGTGTGTGTGTGTGTGTGTGTGTGTGTGTGTGTGCTTCTTCACGCTGTCTTGGAGATTGGCATGTGAAAGGTAATGGCTTGCAACTGGCTGTCTGGATTACCAGGCCCACAGCGATTCTCGCCATAATGATAAATCATTTGCTGAACCACAACGACGCTTCCAGAGGCTCCAACTGTTCACTGTGCTCCTATATAAAGGTGAAGATGACTAAATAAAGACAGAATTTTGCTGCTGTACTGGTCGTTGTAGGTCTTCACCTACACACACACAGAATCACAAAAAACAAAGTTAGGGCTGTGTGTGTGTGTGTGCCTGTCACTTGCTATCAGGTGTTAACACGTGGAGATGGAGGGAAGAGCCGTGTGCATACCTGGCCCTCTCCCCTGCAGCTCACCTGTCAGTCACAGCGTGTCACGGCTCACAGAGGCTGCTCTCAACACTGTTGAGTAAACTAGAGATGGGTGCTCACACAGCACTAATAATCTCAGCCACTGTGGTCGCATGTAGCTACAGTCAGTGGTTGTCTAAACAATTAGATTTGGTCAAAGTGAATTGTTTTTTCTGTTAATGCAAGTTTGCTTCAACAACTGTATTGTTCCATTTTCTTTTCTTGTTACTGTTCCATGTTTGGAGTTGTGTTTCCTTATTAGTTCATTCTTATTTATTCATTTATTCATAATACAAAAACTAAACCATGCTAGTGAAGTAAGAGTAATAATTTCTTATGCAATTAAAATCTGGTGGTTTCAGGACTTTTCTTGAACTGCATGTTGCTTAAGGAATGTATTTGAATATCAGCTAATTGAATCATTTTTCTACATCTACTTTAACAAGGATTTTAAAACTGATATGAATATTAATAATTGGCTTGAAGACGGCTTGCAGTTTTGTCATTTTTCACCATGAAAATAGAAGAAAATTATAAAACTGTATATTATTATCAATACTATTTATGAACTAGTATAAACCTGCCACTGCAGACAGATAATCTACTGGCCACTATCCGTTAAACTGAGGTTGTTTCTACCATCAATTTTTGCATTTTCAGTTAGAGTTCATACATGGCCCAAAGCTAGCCAGCAAGAAAAAGTTAAGAGGTCAGAGGCATAAAGAGGACAACACTGTTATCTGTCATATTTCCACACCGATGCATACTTCACCTTGAGAAACGTTTGGTGGGAAAATAGAGGAACAACTGCCCGGAGGGTCTTTTAATGTCCTCGTAACTGCCTTCTCATTTTCCCTGCTCTCGTCTCACCTTTCCTAGTGCACTAGTTCAATATCAGGCAGCTTTCATCCTCAGCCAAATAGTCATAAATTCAGGGGAATTTAATTCAAATGACACTGGACAGCAAACATGAATATACATTTGGCACGGGAGAGAACTTCTAGTTTTCTTTTCTATTAGGTAGTTAATATTGCATCATGTGGCATCCCGGCTGTAACATAGTCCCAGACTGAAAGGAGTGAATAGCAGCAGAGCTCTGAGTCATTTCTTCAACTCTGTGCCCTTCTAATTAAGGCCTGCTTTTTTTGTCTGTGTGAGCTGACACAAATCCATTGTTGTTATGAAACCTTTTGACACATGTGGCTTCCCAAATGAAAATTGTGACAGAAGAAAGAAAGAAATGCCATTTTCTCAAATGTCATTTTCACCAATTCATGCAAGAGGATGAAGAAGAAGAAGAAGAAGAAGAAGAAGAAGAAGAACAAGAGAGGTGTGTGTGTGTGTGTGTGTGTGTGTGTGTGTGTGTGTGTGTGTGTGTGTGTGTGTGTGTGTGTGTGTGTGTGTGTCAGCTTGACAGGTAGAGGGAGAGAGAGCAACTCCTTACCTCTTATCAGACTTGGCATCTTCTCATGAACCTTGAATCAAAGGGCACATGTGAAGGGAAACACACACACAGAACTGTTCACACACTGCATACATGCTATATATACCGTATTTCCAGTAAGTATGTACAGACATGTAGACTGTGAATATGAGACAATGCATGTTTTCTACAGCCTTGTTCCTTGGTTTCAACCTGCCCACTGACTTGCTTCCATGTGTGTTGAGGAAAGAGAAAGACAAAGAAATGGAAAAAGGAAGAGAAATAAAGAATTTTTGAAATGATAATGTACAAATTTCTTCATAATATTGCCTGAAAAAAATCCTTTTTTGATTCATGCTGTATGCACCTACATGTGTGCATAAGCGCAGGCATGTAAGTCTAGACTCTCTGTAGTGTGTGAACAGGGTGGGGGTACCCAGCAGCATCAGGGACAGCCAGCAGCCATTTCTTGTGCTTGACGGAGCTGTCAGAATGCATTGGCTCATCCCCTCTCCTTCAGGAGCGCAGGGCATGCGTTCTGCCATCGCAGAATGGAAGGACGAGACCTGGGAGGTGTCTTCATCCATGAGGACAGACAGATCGTCACAAAGAAAGGTGCGGCGGACTTGTAAACATACAGAATGTGACAGTGCGAGTCAGAGGAGTGGGACGCGGTGTGAGGACCCTGTGAGCCATCCCTCGTGTTAGTCACGCTAAGGCAGCCCTGGTGTAGGACAGCGTTCGCTCGAAGAGAACCTGGTGTACACAACTGAATTGTGCTTTACAGGGCAAATGTAACCAGACTGAAGTTTGGACAAGCGCTGGAAGTTCTCCTAAAAAAAAAAAAAATGACAGCAAAAATATAGTTCATGCCTTATGTTCTCGCTCCGGGCTACTTTCATTCTCTGCTGTGTGCTGAGACATGAGCAGACCTGCCTGTCACATCTCAAGCCAAATTATTGCAAGAGAAAGCCCTTAACCACCAACTGACTTCTAAGTTTTTGTGTATGTGGATGTATAACATGTACACATGTTTTGAGCACATACTGTTAGAATGGCCTATCTATAAACAGCATTTTACGACTTGAACTCCTCAGCTTCTCACTGCATTATATAACTGCAAGTGAATCTATTGACGAGGGTCAAGTTCATACACGCCTCACAATTATCGTAATACATTCCTTGGAGTTCTATCATTTTCCCAAACTGTGGCACATTAAACTCATAAGTCATGCTGAATTAATTTGATTAAATGTGATTAAATGCCAGCTACAGAATTATAAGAAAAGATTTACTGATCCTCAAAAAAAAGCAGTCTTGGTTCAATTTTGACTTATAGCAAGTTGAGAAGGGCTGAGCCCCCACCCCCGTTCTACAATAAACTGGAAATGTAGACTCCTTGCCGAAATATCGTTTAGTCACCAGGCTGGAATCATCATCGGTGGCGTGTCACAACAACAGACAACGGACATGCTTGGTGTAAATACAAACACTGGCAGGAGCCGCCTTTACAGCTCCAGTGTTGTGTGTGTGTGTGTTTGGAAGCTTAACACACACACACAGGGATAGAGAGGCTGGCCTGTACTTTGATTGTCTGCTGCCAACGCCTTGTCTGTTTGTTTACTGTACAGTGAGATAAGCGAAACCCAAAACATAGTAAACGCTCAGCAAGCTCCAACGCTCATCCTTTTCTCTGGAATGCCACTCGGTTTCTCCGAAGGCAATCAATTCTCTTACATGAAGGAGGAGGAGGAGGGGGGAGGGAGGGTGGGAGAGTTGTTCATTTAAACAGCACAAAAGTGGTTTGATATATATATTGTCAAGGTGATGTCACTGAAGGCCCTTGGGCCCCAGATTTTGACTGGATGGAAAAAAATCTAGATGTGCCTTATTTCATACATGACATATTTATGTGACATATATCTGATATCATAAGAAACTGTGTAACCTTTGCTCGAATCTAAAATAAAGTTCAGAGAGGTTGAAGAGCACTTGTCATACTGCAGGTGTTTTGCCAAAAGATCTGAGAGTCTGTGTAGACCGAAGAGATAAAGGGCTCTGTCATACCATCAGTTAAAGTGGCAGAAATTTACGATGAAAGCAACGCATTTCAGTAGAGTTGCTGCAAGTTGATTCACTTGTGGGTCGACGTAAATCAGCACAAATCTTTCAGCGTCTAGTCTGACTTTGGTGAACTTATGAATTTGCAGCATTAACCAATTAGCACACTGTGTCTACAGTGTTGATATAGCTGGAACAGAGGGGTGGAGAATTCAAAGCATATTGGAAATTACTGAGCTTTAAAGGTGCTGATGGTGAACTTGGAAAAGAGAGTGTGGTAGGTTATCAGTTGTTCACTGTAGCCTTGTGTTTAATAGACTGATATGAAACCGATATTAATCCTCTCATCTAACTCTCCACCAGAAAGCATCTTTTTCATCAAACTATTGCTTCAGTACTTGTTTCACCACTCTTTGTTGGAGTATAAACTGCTCCACAAAAAAAGCCTGGTTTGCAGACTGTTATGAGACGAAAGTCAACCATACTAATAACTTGAATAAACTGAAGTTCAAAGATTTTACAAAGACACACAGGTAAATTTTGCAAAAAAACTTTCTGGTGAAAGTCTTTAAACTGTAAATGAGTGAACAGTAGTAATGCACCTGCAATTTTGATTTGTGGAACACAGTTTATTTTACTTTTTAGCCAAATATGAATCTAAACTGATATTATTTAATTAAGACTCTTTGAAGAGTAATGATTTAATAATTTCAATTTACATTAGTGGCTATGATGACCATGATAACAACTTTCTAATTCACCTCAAAATGTACAGTACATGGAGCAACGAGCAAGAAACGGAGAGCCTCATCCAAAGCATTCCAACATAAACACAGGCACACACACACACCCCACACACACACATGTATAGCCACATACACACAAATGCACAGCACAATCCTGTATCTCTTTTTTTTTGATCAGCCTTTTTAATTGTGCATTCCTGCATCTCGCCTGGTGTATTTACAGAAAGCGTAACAAGGCCATTGGAGCCAATTATACAAAGAACGGTCTCCAAACCCATCATCCAGGCGGAGGAATCACAGAAATATTTATCCTGTTTAAAAGTTTAGGAAGGAGAGAAAGGGCCTTGGCACTAAACCCTTTAGTGAGGCAAGGGGAATGAAAACCTCCAGTGTAAAAGGACCTATTAGTCTCAGGACATGGGCATTAGCATGATAGTAGACTTAGCCTCGGGGCTGAAGGAGAGGGACGCTGTCTACGCTTTCAGCTAGCAAAGGCGGGGGGGTCCTATACATACACACACACACACACAAGCTCTCTGATAGGCAGGGAAATGCAAAGTGGGGCCCTATACAGAGCAAGAGGCACACCAGCGACCCAGTAAATAAGGAGGAGGAGGAGGCGTGGAGGAGAGAGGGCGGGTCGGAGAGTGAAGGAGGGTGATGAAGAGAGAGAAGAATTAAACTCTCTCACAACAGCCCAAGAAGAGGAGAACCATTAAAAGATGTAAGGAGCAATTTGTAAAACTGCAAGCGACAACAATGCGTTGCAAGCATGAAGAAAGGAGTTTATAAGTTCTTATTGTATATAACAGTCAAAGCTGCAAATGTTCTACTCTGCGCCAGTAATGAGGAAACAGGTGTGTTGCAGAGTCCTGTCATATGTATGATAATAAAATGTATAGATTGAGATGGTCGGAAGGTTTCTGCTTTTTCATGCACAGTGATGAAAGAAAGTAGGGAAGGATGCGTGAGCACACACAGGTTCAAAAGGATGGGAGGGGTTAATCTGTGCAGAACAAGTTAACCAACATTTCAGGAAACTTCGTAATTCCCAACACACTCACAAACAAACACACATTATACATTCAAGCACAATCACATGTGGTCATATAAACATTCAAATGTGTGGCTGTTTGTGTGTGTGTGTCTGTGTGGGTGG
Source organism: Centropyge bicolor (assembly GCA_037975185.1). NCBI lineage: Eukaryota > Metazoa > Chordata > Actinopteri > Pomacanthidae > Centropyge > Centropyge bicolor. Next base: position 6,200,063 of record JBBMOC010000009.1, on the reverse strand, counting down.
GTGGGTGTGTTGGGCGGCTGATGAAGAGAGTAGCCTCAGTCTGGGGTCAGAGAGGGCAGTAATGTACAAAGCGTGTGTTGATATAGTGTAAAGATGGAGGACACACAAGCAACTCATGCAGGGAGAGGGCAACAAGTGAAGAGAATGAACCTCATTGTATGTCCGTTAGGGAGATGCCGAGCATGGAGGGGTGGTGGTGGTGCTGGTGGTTTTGGTGGGAGTGGGGGGGGGTCTAAAACTAAACAACAAAACTGAAAGTGCGCACTGGCATTGAACTACGCACTGACAGAATAATCAGCAGCAGAGGGAGGGAGGGGAGGTTGCGTAGTGGAGACACCTCCAGCGAGTCCCTGGAAATATGATAAATGGGCTGTTTAATGTCAGCATTCATAGTTTTGAGAAAAGGCAAGACGTTGAGGGATTAGGCTGTAAGAGTCAATATTAGTGTTGGTGGCATTAGGAAAGCCCTGTCTGGTTAAACAGAAGAGGGAATAAAGCGTTTCCAGCTGATGTCAATGTTTGAACACTGATTCTAATCATTTGCACAGAGATGAGGTCTGCGTTGGTTTATCTAATAGATCAGGAGCTGGCGTGGGGCTGATAGAGGGACTCGCATAGTAAGCAGGGGCGGAATAGATTTCAGATTGGAGCGATGGCATATAGAAAATGTTAGAAACAAACTGCTAATAGCAAGATTTAAAGTCCAATAATTTAGCTAGATTTTTGCTGAAGGGTGTAATATTTTAGCAGCTCTTTTCAAAAAATAATAAAAAAATATCAGCAGTGGAATTAACAGCAAGTGTAGTACAACTACTATCATGTAAATGGTTGCTAAGATTTAATGATCTATACAGTTTTTCAAACCTATAGGGAGGGAGCGTTGGACCAGTGGTGCACGGTGTCTTGGCAGGGATTGGATACAAGCATTAAATTTTATCTGCACAACGTATCGTTTGACCACATCTGAAGGCAAAAATGTTTGTACCTGTACTGGATGTCTTTGTACATATTCTCAATGCAATTAATCTATGGGGAATCCATGGGCGCATGTTCAGACAGTCTCTCCCCCCAAAGGCATTCATGGTATTGCACTGCACACTGAAGCATTAACCTAAATTTTTAAGCTTTTTCTGCCGCTTCCAATATGTGAAAATGGCAGTTCTGTGAGGAACAACAGAGAGAGCGGCCACTCTCTCTCACAAGAATACACTTTTAAAAAACTATAGGGATCTAACTGCCTAGTGCACTAAATCTTTTGCCAAAATTGACTTGACATCCAGACTTAAATTCCTAATATTATCAATTTTGCACACCCATTGTTCTCCCTCACCACAACAACAGATTTAGCCCCCGTTGAGTCCAAATCTGGAACACTAACAAAAGCAACTGATCATAATTTGAAAGCACAATCGCCCCTACAGTAGCAGCACACCTGAGTCAGTTTGCCAGTGTGAAATGTAACAGCTGCAACCTCAGGTCTTATCTTAAGGTAGTCATTGGACCTTAGAGGTTGTGAGCTATGATGATGATGAAGTCAAAATGCTAATGTTTTCTATGACTGTCAATGACTGCCAGTAGATACAGCCATAATTAATGGATAGCACAAAGTTACCTGTTTTGGTTGTGGTTAATTAAAAATATTTTAATGCTTTAGAAAAAGATTTTCTCGTGAAATTAAAAAATATCATAAAAACTTAGATTATTTTATTTCAGTATCAACTATGACCAGTCAGACAATGTGGACAAACAAGAGCTCATTGGCTGTCCATCCACACAGGTCACACAGGTCAAACTGCATCTACTAGGAAGATCACATAGATGTCAGAAGGCCCATTTCACAGCAAACGGCAGAAAAAGCACAGGTGTAACCAATGATATTTACAATGGCTCTGTTCTACTTGAGCCGTGACAGTGAACCACCATGAACAATACCAGAAATTCATCATTAAGTTCTTTCAAATGTGAGACTTTCATCTCATCCAAGGCCCCTCTGTCAGAAAATCCTTGTTATTAATGACACCGGTGGCTGTTAAGTGAACTGCAGTCAGCATCCTGTTGCTGGTGCGAGTGAGCATCACCCTGATGATCAGCCAAAACAGTGATCTGACATTCACAAGACTGAATACAGAAATAAACATTGAATGCTGGAAAATATATTACAATCGTATTTAGAATAAGTTACATGACAGTCAGTTCACACATTGGTAATATAGCGTGATCAATACATTTACAGTAGAACTGGCCACTTTAAGAGGAGCTGATCTGCAATTTTAGCAAACACAGTGAAACGATGATACCTCACAATTTATGGTTGTGTGTTACCTGAAACTCAGGCGTGCATAACTTATCCTTGTTAAGTAATTGAAAGTTTAAAAAAGTATGCAATAAATATATAATAAGTGCAATCAAACAAAACAGGGGTAACATAACAAGATGAACTCTAAAAACCTCCTTTGTTAAAAGCGCCTCCTTGTTTTTTCACAGGGGGATTTTGCATCTCATGTTTCAGCAGTTTGTTTTGAGGCCAAATGATTCACGAGTCTCTCGAGTGCAACTGGAGCCCAAGGTTGTAACTGCAAATTCAAAACGACCCCACGCTAACTGGCGGTACGGTTCCTGCTACAATAGGTCAGGTAAATGAGGCAGAATGACACATCAGATATGACAGATATCATGCAAATGAAACCACGGTCAAGATTTCACTGATAATTCATCACTGTTTTATGGTGAGTCAACACTTGTAACTCTCAGCATAACTGTTCTACAAGTGTTTGCACACACACCACTGAGGCAACAGCAAACTGGAACCATACAGTTATATGTGTGGCTGCTGTGTGTGTCTGTGTGTGTTTGGGGGTATGTGTAGTGTGTGTAGAGGTATCCCTATAAGACAGGGGGAATATGCTTGGCCCGCCTACAGCTGTGATGAATGGGTCTGAGGCTTTGTACCACAATGCCCCTCACTTCATTACTGTCACATGGAACAGATGGTGCCTTTCACCGCATCACATATACACACACACACACACACGCACTCGCACACACACTCACACTTTCTTTCCGGGGATGCCGTCGTTCTGTGATGTGTGCACACACACACGCGGGGGACAAGGAGGCTTAATGAATTCTACGCCACATGCAGCTTTTGCGCTCAGCTGAGGCATTAATTTACAGATCTGAAGAGCAACCAAACAAAAAATTAGATCACGAGTATGAAATGTTAAACAAACCAAAGAGGGGGTAATTGAATGAAGCAGGGAATAAACAAAGACCTGTGTTCCATCTTCCGAATGGAGAATTGTTTTGGTACTTGGGAATCTTGATTTGCCAGCACAGCAAGAGAAAATCCCAGGATGCTTGAGGAAAAACAATAATGTGTGTGTGCGTGTGTGTGTGTGTTAGCGCATGGATGTCCTTGGGGACAGCAGGTTTCTTATTTTCACTGTGTATCTCAACTGGTGTTCAGCATATGACAAACACACAAGTGCAAAGTTTGAGCAAGCGCTTTTCTTTATTATGCACGCAAACATATTTACCAGATCAAACATGAGAATCACAATTAAACATTGCTCTTGTTTTCACAGTAAAAGAGCATCAGATGCGCATAGATCAGCTAAGAATAAAAACCTCACCTACTTTTTATGCCCACTTGTCTTTCTATTCTCTCTCCTCACTGGAGCCTGAGCCTGTGGGTGTGTGTCACATTTGTCAAGGCCCACCGCTTGAACAACTTCCTGCTCCCTCCGGCCTCGGACCACATTTCCCCACCAAACCTCGACTGTTATCCCTTCCCTTCCACAGGGGTCACAAATTAATAAATCCATGCTCGCTCAGCCGCACAGGAGAATCCCCGCAGCCCACAAATGTGGAGGGTAAATGGAGCCAAGGGGGCTGAGCTGTGGGGTGGAGAGGTGTGAGGAGGCAGGGTGGTGGGTGGGGAAGTCACCTCTGGAGAGAATGCGGGCCGAGTATTGATGGTCTCACCGATGAGAATCATTTTAAAATTCTTCTATGTGCAAATCTCATTGAAATCTTTAGAGTCTCTTGATCAACATGCTTTCAAACTCAACACCTATTCCTCTATTTCTTGGTGCAAACTTTGTCTCACCTGTCCCACAAAATAAAATAAAAAAAAAAGCCAAAAAGGCCTTTAGTCAAACACTCGTAGTCTAAAGTTCACAGGGCGACACACTCTGCTTTAAAGTTACACCTGCCAATACAAGGGTGCTGTAAACACTATCTTTAACTTAGCACACACACACACACAAACGTTTTGGCCCCCACTATCTAACTGAAAATCAGAGCCACTGATACAGGGATTAAGACCACACGCCACACAGCGCCCAGTGCAGGCTCTATCTCTGAAAGGAGCAAGTCCAGACTACATGGTCTCTGTATTATCTTATTGGTTTAACATTGAGCAAACTGTGGCAGCACACCAGACCACCAGCCATTGGTTCCTCTTTGCTTTATCATGTTCATATTTACTCTCCTTTCCTTCCGCTATCTTGAAGGGAGCTATTAAAGATGCATCTTTCTTATTTACAACAGACTGAAAGAGAGAGAGAGAGAGAGAGAGAGTGTCCATATGTGATTAGGTACTTTTACTTAAATGAGGTTATGAGGTTTGGAAAATCAGGGTAAATAATGAGCAAAATTATCTTTTATCATGTCCTTTGTTATGTTTGCATAGAAATAAAGTGATGACAAAAGAGGTTGTAAGTTTAAAAAAAACTCACTCCATCCACAAAATGTGTAAATAAGGTAAATCAAGATATATTACTTGAATTAAAATACATTTTTACTCCAAGTTTCTAAATTCAGAGGACTGAAACTGCCTCTCTATTTTCTAACAGGAAACAACATGTGCATATGTTAACACCCAAGTCTACCTCAATAGACACAATGGCTGAATGGATGGACTTTTTTTTTGGACTATTAGTGGAGTAACTGGTCCCACTGGGCAGCAGATGCAAGACAACCTCCCCACCATGTAACAATAGCTCCCAGTTCTTGCTGTCCATCCATCTGTATTTGTCCAATACAGTAAAGAATCCCTGCAGGAAAACCAACTGGCATTCTTCTGTTGTCCATTGTGATGAAACTATCACAGGAATGGATCACTAGGAAAACAATCCAAACCTAATTCTCTGATCCCAAACCAGAAAGAAAGCCAGGAATGGACTGTGATTGATCAGGGAACAAATGGACCAGATTCTCCCTGCCTGCAGACTAGCATCTGAATAGCTAACTTAGTTAATTTTCGCGGCCTGTGGCTTCATCCCTGTCAGAGTCTGATGGAGTAGTGGGTTTCAGTAGGTGGCTCGTAATGACTGGGGGGGTTCATACATACATGCTACTGCTGCTGCTGTAGGTCTTCGCTGCTGTCTCTGAGGTGAGTGAATGTGGACCCCCCAGTAGAGGTGAAAGCACATCACACATTCCTGCATCTACAAGGAGATTACTTATCACTGCAGTGACACCGGACGCCTCTGGGTCAAACACACACACACACACTGGCATCGACCCTTGGAGTTGTACACCTCTCCCATTAAGTGACCTGATTTCTATACACTGGTCCAAAAAAGCTTTCTTAGCAATCAGGACATGGCAACGCACCATCTCAACATTTAGAAGTTGAATTCATTGTGTGTGTCATGTGGCTGTAGCTGAGTGATCTATAGTTTCTGAGCTGCAACCTGTCACAGCATGAAGGATAATGTATGTGCTTCTGGGCTACTCTGAGGCAACTTCCCTCAACACTCAGCGCCTCTGCAACACCAGCCTGAATATAGACTGGAGATTTGCTGAGTCAAAATATTATCAAATATTTCGATTTTACATGCATAGAGAGGCAGTAGCTATAGTTGGTTTCATAATGTATGTAATTAAGGAAATATTGTGTACATATAGTGCCAGTGAAATACTCAATGGGTAGTAATAAGAGGGTATTACATTTGTGTTTGGGAGGGATCTAGAAATAAACTGCACTGAAGTTACTTTTTTTAATTATTTCAAATAATGACATTATTAAACAATTACAAGGAGGACAGACAGGTGACAGGTTCAGCCCATGTCCTTTCACAGTATCTAGAATAAAAGCAATTATTATATACTGACTCTCTGTTAGCTACAGAAGTCCACAAAAGTGCCACCCAACTTACATTTGCAGTGAATAGATATGTTGGTGCCAGATATGGGGCTGCCTATTTTTGCATACTATTGCAAGTGAGCCTTGATGAGCAAAACAGACAAGTCACAAAAGTAACGTGTGGACTAATGTGTCAGCCAGGCTTTATCATTGTTATCCAGAGGCTTTCAACTTCAGCTTTGAGCCCACAGGTCTTTATGGGTCTGCTTAATTTACACATCTTTTTTAATATTAACATGAAGAAATGTTGCATAAACATACTTATGTGGGGATAGACTGCAGCCTACTGTACAACTACACTGTAACAAGTGATAGAACATATTTTATCCTGAATTCCTGATGTCTACTTCATAATGACCTTTAAAAAGGGGGATGTCTTTATGGGTATTGGCAAGCTACATAAATACATCCAAGTTGCCAAACTGGTTAGTGACTCATAGGATAATCTTTCAAGAATGGGGTAATTATATTGTTAGTATGTGTCTGATTCGAATGAGTGAATTAGTGTAACAAACACAGGCTGGTGTGTGTAAAGGCCCAACTTGGACTCTGCCCAGAGAGGAGGGGTGGATGGAGGGATGAAGGGAAGAAGGGTTCCATCCTTTATTGCTTATAAAGACACAGGAGTGGAGTCACTTGTGCGCAGTAAAAGCGCTCGACACCTGCCGGGTTGTTGACTCAAAATCTTTATCACCAATATCTAATCGCTCGCCTCCCCCCCCCCCCCCGATAAATGGGCTCATGTCGGAATTTTCCCCCTCTAACTAAAAGACATGCTAAACACAGGTGTGAGCATGTGTGTGTGTGTGTGTGTGTTTGACAGAGAGGATATGTGAGGACCTGTGCATTTATTCACTTCAGGTTGACGTGGTTAATGCTTAAGCGGGTGTAGGTGTGTGTATTGATGCCTGTGTGTTTACCTGTGGATCTTCTATACATGAGGATGCCATGAACCTGGACAGGGTATAAAGAGGAGAGAGAGAATGGGGAAACTGTGATTAATGGTGAGCAGAGCAGCAGACCTGCTGCCACATGCCATTGAAATTAACTGAAAACCCAACACACACATGCTCAAAAATTCAAAGAGAAATTAGTTGTTTATACTTATTATGAGGTGGATAATTAAAGTGAATGAACATGGTGAGTCACTGCTTTCTTTTCCTTTCTGTCTTTCTTTCTTTGTAACTCTCCAAGAAATGCCTCTGACATTCCTCTCAATGACCGAAAACCAGAAAAGAAAATCAAGTAATGTTCAAAGCCAAAGGCAGGTTGACGGTTTCTTTAGATCAATGACAATGATAGGTCTCTCTGGGCGCTCTGTGTGATGTGAGATACTAAGTTCTTACACACTTCAAAGTGTCAGGATTACACTCTTTGTTTCTGTTAATCCCAGGAGTCGAATGACAAGAGCTGTCTGTCCTGTTTGCATGGGATGGCATGGGCCAAAAAACTGTTACTGCCGGCAACAAAAACGCAGGAGGGAGAAAGCCAGGCGCTCTCCACCTGAGTCTAAATATTGACTCTGAGGTCTGTCACTGCGTCCAGTTTTGCTTGACTGCTACTCACACAAAAACAAGGTGATTCAAGATGAAAGCGCTGTACTTCAGGGAAGCCATTACAAAAGCACAAACCAGAAAGTGTTGAATGTATGAATGCTGATAAAGCTAAACCTTATTTTTCACTGGCTGATGAATGCTCGGTGTGTTGAAAGCACAGTGCCAGAAGACCAAACATCACCCAGAAACCCTTCATGGACGTGTGCCTCCATGTGCAGGTACGGACGATAAATTAGTCAGGTTTGAGGAGTGACAGTAATTGTGATGTGTTATGTCGGTACCACAGGGGCATGGCAACACAATGTGGTTCAAGGACTCCAAGATAACCTGAAGGTCTACCGTGTGTGTGTGTGTGTGTGTCAGGTCTGCACATGTGAAAAGCGACACTGTCAGTAGAACTAAAGTCTCGCCACACCCAGAGGTGCATGTTATAATGGTCGAAATACAATGTGAACAGACTCAAACATACACACTGAAAGACACACACTCACATATGGCTGCACACATCCATATGCACAAATTACGTTTAACAATACTCATGCTATTTGAGGCATGTGTACTTCAGTACATTAACTTCACCACATTAACAGGAAAAAATCTGCTTTTAACTCAGCTACATTTATTTGACAGCTATGCTGAAAACATACAAACATATGATGACCATATAAAATGAAATACATTGAAATACATGAAATACAATACATAGATTAAACAATATACTGTAAAGTACTTAAAATTAGTAACTACAAAAACAGTACTTAGATTTCATGCATCAGTGACAATCCGGTGGTAGTATAGGAGTATTTTTACTTTTGACATTTTAAGTACATTTGATGATTATACTTAAGTAAGATTTTGAGTGTAAAACATACTCATAATAGAGTATTTTTGAATTGTGTTTATGTTTACTATTTAAGCAGGATCTGAATACCTTTATTATACTACCCTGTTCACATACAGCATACAGTTCTTGCTGTTACTTATCTGAACACACTAATGATGACCATTAACCCACGCAGTCATTAATTTTATGGCAGGTCAATCTAGAACAAATCACCCTTCCTTATAGTCTGGCAGGCAGAAATTACAGCTTTACAATATTAGAATGAAATCTCTTTTTAGTGGCTTTATGTGGCCTCTCAGCCTTATTAGCGGCACCAGAATGTGTTTGCTTACTTATCTGCAAGTCATGCAATAAAAGGTATTCTGCAAATGAAAGTGAAGTAAGATGTCTAAATTATGAGGAAGCCCACCTACAATGCAGGTGAGTACACACACACACACACACGCACACACACACACACACAGACACACGTCAAAATGGTCAGCAGATAGGAGCTATCACTGAACAATGGAAGCAGGGCTGAGGCCCAGAGAGCGCTGCCACTGCAGGGGGACGCAGACACATACTGATAGTGGATGACCTGATAAAAAGAGAGAGAGCGAGAAAAGGGGAGAGAGGGAAGACCTCCTACCAACAAGGCCACACAGGATCAGACACACTTTACTAATTTATCTGACCCCCCGCCACTCACCCCTCCCTTTGGGTTTGTTTGTTTGTTTGTTTGTTGGGGGGGCCACATCTTAATGCCAGTGATAGAGGTGAGCTGGCATACTGCTCTCTGTTACAATTTTGCCTTTCATTTGTTTGACATACTGGGCACATACATATATTGTTCAGTCCCCTGGCATCAATGAATAAGGCTGAAATGGGATTACACAGTGACTTGTCTTCATCTCGGTCCTCCACCTTCTTTTTGTCTTTTTTTGAATCCTATTCTGGACCCTGCCCTTCTATAAAGCCGTGCTGATGAGCCTGACTGGCCCGAGCTCTTAGGGCCAGTAATAATCTCTCTTTAGGAGGCTGAGAGGGTGAAGTGAGCCATAAGAACCCTCTCTGTCAGCTTTAACCGGCCAACAGAAAGAAAAAGTCATAATTATAGTACTCTCTCTGGCTAGATTTAAATAAAGCTTCCTGGCTGGGCCCCTATAGACACACACTCTTTTGCTCACACACACACACACGCACTTCAATAAAGAGGCACTAATCAATCAGGGGTTCCCCTGCCACGGCTTCATTGGAGCCCCTGTCTGAAAGAAGGACTGACAGCCCTCAACCTCCCAGTATTGTCAGACGAGACTGATTAGGCTTCTGACTGGCTACCTCAGCCACCAGCTAGAAAAGCATGGAGGTTAAAGGGTCTCCATTTGAAATCGACGAGCGCTGAAAAGTTCTGGACACCTGCTTTTTAAAGTGATGCTTGTCTCTGCAGCTCTATCCTCCTTTTTTGTTATTTGCAATTTGAGGGCAGCACAGGGGGAGAGGGAGAGAGTTGTTTGAGAGAGTAAAAAGGGGTGAGTGGGGTACTGTGTGTGTGTGTGTGTGTGTGTGTGTGTGTGTGTGTGTGTGTGTGTGTGTGTGTGTGTGTGTGTGTGTG
>JBBMOC010000009.1:6035755-6189558 GCA_037975185.1 Centropyge bicolor | reverse complement strand
GAGGAGAGGAGAGGAGAGGAGAGGAGAGGAGAGGAGAGGAGATGGGGAGAGGAGAGCATAGGAGAGGAGAGGATAGGAGAGGGGAGAGAGGAGAGAGGAGGAGAGAGGAGAGGAGAGGAGACAAGAAGGGGGAGAGGAGAGGAGAGGGGGGATAGGAGAGGAGAGGAGGAGAGGAGCTATTTCATAAAACCAGCTGCATAAATAAAAACTGCTTTATTCTGAAATTGTCAAAAAAATGACCATATGATGAGTTGTGACAGTCACAATATAGATTTGCCTGTAATCAGGCAGACACACGTTTTCATTGTCAACACGAGTTGTGTGTTTGCTCCTTCTTCTACATGAAACACTTGGATGTTATCACAGACACACTGTATCTGTAACCTCTGAATACCCCAGTAGCAACTGAACAATATCTCAGTGCCACAACACTTCAGATGAATGATTTCTAAAGACCAGCTCTTTTTTTTCCATCACTGTTTTTCTAAGAAGGAGGTGCAGTGGATTCCCTTTCTTTTATTCTTTTTTTCCCACTGAAATCAGCTTAAAGCTCTGCAACGATTTCGCCCTTAAAAAAAGGAGAGCCACTCCATCAGTGAGGGACAATGGTATATTCTGACAAAAAGTCTGAGGGCGTTACGCCACCCTGCCGTCACCAGGTTCCCCTCCATACAGCCTCTGCCGGTGACTGGTAAATGCCACTTTCAATCTTTCCCTTTTCTCTCCTCCTTCCTTTTCACTCCTCCTATTCCTTGCCTTCAATGGGTGTGTTAAGTATTGTGCGTTGTGAGGGGGCGGTGAGTCAGTCAGGATCATTAAAAGCAGGCCGAGCCTTTGGCCAGATCAAAATAATTAACTGGAGAGGTCACAAGCTAATGAAATGAAATGGAGGTCTGAAAGGAGCCCCTAAATGGTGCTCACTAATCCTCCCTTTACCTTGTTTTAGGGAGGGGGCAGGACTCTAAGGCAGGGCATCTCTGCTGATAATAGGTTGTGGGGTGCAGGGGGGACCTGGGACTATGGATTTGTGTGTGTATGTATATGCGTGTGTGTGTGTATGTGTGTGAGCGGGAAGGAGAGAGAGAGAGAGAGAGAGAGAGAGAGAAATAAATAACATCCATCTCAACATCTCATTTTAACACAAACAGCTGCTAGGAAGGTGTGATTTTTCAGTTGCTCTAATGCAAATCAGCTTTATATAATCATGCAATATTTAGGAATGGAGTGCAGTGGGACATCCCTGCTTCAACATATTGACTGTTTCTTTCAAATTCCTACAAGTTGAACAAGGAGATAATTTTTAAAAAATGCAATGCCACATCATAAAAATATTCTATTAGAAGTAAAAGTCCTGCATTAAAAGTTTATTTTTTTAAGAAAAGTAATAAAGTATGTCATTAAAATATATTAAAATTTTGTTGTTACATTAAACAACTGGATTATGATTTTAGGTGCATTAAGAACTGTTGTGTTGTAACTGGTCAATGTGGTGCTAATTTCAGCTGCTTTATTGTTGCGTAATTCAATATATACAATACATATTTCGTAATTCATCATATGATTTTTGTGTAAAAACTGAATTGGCAAAAACAACCAGGAACTGTCAAATAAAAGATGCGGAGTAAATATTTAAGGACTGGAGTAGAAGTGTTAAGTAGCATAAAAGTGAAATACTGAAGTTTGTATGGCAACACTGAATTAAGTACAGTACTTTTAAATATATTGTACTTAGTCATGTTCTTCCTTTGCACGTAAGGGATATAAAAAGAGATTAAAGAGGGTGAGAGAAATATTATAGGGAGATAACCAATTATGGACTGTGCATGTCTATGGATAAAAAAACAAATCAGACGAAACTTGACTGTGGTTTAACAGTAGTGAACCACCTTTACTTGATTTCTTTTTTATCACTAATCCTGCTTGTGCTTTCATGTTTCCATTCAGTCCTTACACACAAACCTTTCATGACCAGAAGCAAGTGTACACTAAGCTTTGATACCATAAAGAAGGCACTTCTATTGTGTCATGCAGAGATATTCACAAGACATATAAAAGAAAATATCTAAGTGTGCTACTGTCTGTCTGAATCGGACAATGGGAGCATGAAGCATGTGATCTGAAGCTGAGGGCAATGCGTGTCAGAGGCTGATGAGGCCGTGGTGTGTAACTGTGAACAGGTTCTCCAGGGGCAGGCTCCAACCTGCTGAGGACCCTAGGACATGACTCTGTGTGTGTCTGTGTCTGTGTGTGTGTGTGTGGACAGAACTTGTTTGAGTAAAACAAAGAGAGTGGAAAAAATGGTTTTCAGGGTTAGAGGTGTGACCTCTGACATTCAGACAATCATAAAATGTGCACGCCAACCCACGCACACACACAACTTTAAGACATTACAATGTATTGTTGAGTGAAGGAATGCACCTGATCTCAACAGAAGCACGGATGAACACTATTTAAACACACACACACAAAAAGACAAAAGTGAACACACACACACACAAATCAAGCCCACACATAACATGTTTTTAAAAAGACAGTTGAAGGGAGTTACCTTTTTTTTTTCTTTGATGACTTAACATCTCATGTCATCACACACAAATGAGGGCAGGACAGGACAAAGTGGATGTGTCTCTTTAATGAGGTGACAGGAGGTCTGTAGAGCATACTGATAATAAGGAAAAACTGTCATTACTTTTCTACTGACAGCATGAAAGAAAAAAAAGTAATTAGGAAATATTATATTTTAGAGAGACTTCTGATGTTGTTGAGTTTGAATCAAGCCAGAGCTGAGTGGTGACGTGAATATGAAAGAGTTTTTAGATTTAGTTCCACAAGATGTTGGCTCATATAAAACTTGGATTGTATCAAAGTGCAAAACCCAACTTTCTGTCTAGCTATGAAAAGTCATCAAATTTTGCTTCCTCTTGACGTATTGTGAAATGTAAATGTTAAAAGATGCATGTTTTGGGGATGTTTGATAGGTGTCTCCATCTATTATATTTCACCTGTGATGGTTACTTCTTGCTTATACCAACACAGCTCCACCTGGGATTCATCATATATGCCCAAATTTAGATTTTATGACTCCCATAGCTGAGGGTTTAACTGAACCTCTGGTCTAAAAATGTTCCCTCAGACACCTCTGAGTGACATTACAGAGGTTGCATCTGTTGTTTGTTTAATCACATTCAAGCAATATAAAACAATATTAAAATCATTAGTAAGATTCTTAGTAAGATTCTCACTGAACTAATCTTCCTATCTTCTTTTGCACACTGAAACTTTTATGTGCGCCCTGAATTCTTCTCCTACTCATCTCTAACCACTGTCTCAATCACTTGCTTTTCATGACTCCTCAACATATTTTGCTCATCTACCTGTGGTTACATTGCTGTGAGCCAATCCTGCACTTTAAGGCATCACTATTTTGGTAGTAGCTCCAGTTTATGTTCCCATCAATTTGTGTCCATCTTCCTAACCTTCAGACACCAGCTCATCTTCGTTCCCCGTCAGCCCACACAAGCAAAAGAAAAAAAAAGATCTCCCTCTCGAGCTCTGGACAAGAAGCCCTCTCCAGGCTGCAGTCTCTCTGAACTATCATTAAAGTCATTAGGCAAGAATAAGCTCTGTATCACAGGAGTCCACCAGCATCCAGTTTAACCCAGCACAATTAGCACATCCGTTGGAGTAGAATTACCCTGTAAAATGAGAATGCTGTGGACAAAAGAGGCAGGAGAGTTGGAGTTGAAAAAAAGAGGGTAAGTGTGAGGAAAAGGGGGAGAGAGGAGGAGAGGAGGAATAAGGGAGGACAGGGAGAGATTAAAATTGTTTGAATTGAGTCCACGCTCGCCCCATTCATTTGGTATTCTGCTCAAATCAGGCCTTTTGTTCAGCCTAGCGTAAAGTAGTGTCAATCATCTCGACCCGGTTTTGTAGAATGGGGAAATTTATTATGAATTTGCTCCTGCAAATAATGAGGACTACCCCCTGCCTGCTTTCCCTTTTCCCTCCTCCCTCTCCCCCCGAGCCACCTCTCCTCTCTCCCCCTTGCCTCCACCCCCATATCAATGCTGCAGAATAGGCAATAGAGAGTGAAGTTAGCAATCTCAGGGCCACTCGCACTCTGGACCCACATCAAAGTGACAGAGACGTCCAATCAGATTTGTCTTACAGGCATTACATGATGAATATGGTGCGGCCGTAGCACAAAAGCGCCTTTGTGTCTCCTCCGAGCAGAGACTATTCACAGCCCGCCACAGCCAGCCAGAGTGGAAGTAAATGGCCAAAAGGGCCCAGGCCAAAAAAAAGCACCCAAACTTGTGCAGCACAATGGACCATGCAAATCACAGCCCCCGCCACCTCCACCCTACCACACATCCCCACCTCTTCCATCCCTCCACCCTTCAGGCCTGAGCTTGGTTCCTCCTCTGCTGGGTCGTCTGAAGTTTGGGGCCTATTCACACACATACAGAGGTGTCAGTTAGAAGTGCTGAGCTGCACGCATTCAAACGTTCATTTGAAAAGAGAAAGATTTCTTTTTTTAGAAAGATAGAAGAAAAACACGAGTCGAATGACTGACTTTTTTGTCAGAAAGTAAGAGTGACTTGGCGGCTGTGAGCAAGACTCCTATTTAGTAAGACTTTTGGTGTGGGGGGGATTTCCAGCACACTGAGAGGGGCCCTGATATTTACAGGGCTTGCACTGAAAGAAATTATAAAATAAAATGTGATGGACCCATTTTGGCTCAAAGAAACAACTTATATTGATTCACGTATCTATTCTTTCAACAATTTCCTTCCTTCAACTGAGTGCATAATTCTAACTGTAGAACATCTTTAGCAGATATTTAGTGTCGCGAATAACTCACTAAGGTACATCTCCCACTCTGGGAATGGAAAATATTAGTCTAAACTCTAACTATCAAATATATTCAGTGCAAGGGCCCACTTCATTACGGCAAATATTAGAATCAGCACCGATGCAAATGTCAGCTTCTGTGTGCTCACAGACTAGTTACGCCTCTTCTTTAAGGAAAATCTGACAAGTAAAACTCACTAAAAAATAATCTCTAGTGAGAAAAAAGCTTAGGCAACTTCACTAGAAAATCTCGTAATTTAGTACTGAGAGAAGAAACTTTAAATTTAAAATGCCCATGTTATCATGGCTCAGAGTCAATGTGACCTGCAGTGAGTGACCATAACTTTTATCAGGGCATAAAGGATCATCAGCAGCAGTGATTAGTGAAAAACACTAGTGCAAATATAGGGTTTCTACTACTCAGGTCCTTATTTAATCAATAGCCAAGGGGTCAACAGATTTGTCTCTGAACCAGCTGCACAGCCCTCTGTGTGTGTGTATGTGTGTTTAAATGAGTCTACTCCAAATCAGTTTTTTTTCCTTTCTACGTTAAATATAAACATGTCTGTGCCTCTGCTTAAACATTAACACCTCTGTAAGCATTGCTCAAGGTTGTGCACCATCCCTCCATTCATCCACGTTGCTTGTCTGTCACAGGTCATCGCTCCTTTGTCTGTGTCTGCGTATTTAGCGTATTTTCATCTTTACAGCTGTGGCTCTGATCAGTGTTTCACAAAACAACTGTTGGTTTTGTGTGTTTATATTATTTGCATCACGTCTCTATGCGTCATGGAGCAATTGCAGTCAAGTTCACTGTCAACTTAGAAGGACTCCAGATGTTTTGTCCACCAAAGAACATTTGTTATGGAGTGTAATATTTTAGATTGATTCTGTTAGTGAAATGAGATAAAGTATTTGTTTGATTTGGGATAATTGTGAATTATTGAAGAGAAAACAACAGGTGTGTTTGTGGTGTGAAATAAAGCATAGTAAGATAAAGTTTGGTTTCCCTGTATTATAAGCCCAGCAGCTGACTTTTTTCTCTCTAGCCTGCAGATCCTGATGCACCTGTTGCTCTGCTGGTGTGACTCTGAGCTGTGATTGGATGATGTCAGCAAATTTCCTGCAGCCATTTTAAATAGTAAAATATTCTCATGAAGGTATTCTTTTTTTATTATTATCAAGTTATTAAATTAAGTCGACTTAAAAAGCGTCATTTTCACAATCAGAATAATTTCAGGACTTGTGATCAAGAGTTCAGATCATATGACTTGAAATGAATGAGTAAATGAATGAGAAGTGGATTTCCTGCTGAGCATTCATTCAACTCAATATGTTATAAGGAAAAGTTGCTTGGTTATATATAATAATATAAAGACATATTAAAGACAGACAAAGATAGATAGATAGATAGATAGATAGATAGATAGATAGATAGATAGATAGATTTGAAATAATTTATGTATTGACAATATACTCTTACCATTTTTACTAAAAGCTTAACATATAATTTTTGAATGAATCACACAGAGACAGTCATACTGTGATGAAAGTAATGAGAGAGAAAATAGTTTTGTTATTAGTGGCAGTTGGACTGTTATCATGTAAATACTGTCTCCCTCTAAAATGATTCATGTTGTGGGGCACACACTGATAAACGTTTGTTGCCGATGGGGTCAAAACATAAAAGGTTCAAAAACAAGTTCAGCAATGCGCAATTTACGCAAACACCAAAGTGTGTTGCCTCCTGTTCACGCAAAAATCTGATGGCTGCACTCAGAGCAACAGATGACAGACACACTCATGGCCAGTTCAGCTCTTTATTATAGACAACATGTGTGCGCATGTTTTTTACGCACACACGCAGGAGAACGCACGCATAAATGTGCTGCATGTGATTGATTATTCACCATTGGATTAGTCCAAAATTAACATGGGCCCTTATGCATTGTCAAAGTGAGAATGACCCGGGGACAAAATGACATGAATAAATCTTTTTTTCACCCCTGCTCCTCCCTATAACACCCAGGAGAAAATTGCATATTCATCTTAGAGGACAAGAGACAAGCCCTTATTTTCACTTTGCGCCTGACTCTGAAGGGCATCAGAAGCACCATTTGAGGCGTATAATAGAGCAGCGGGGTATTTTGCACCCAACATTGATTTGTCTCTTCTTTTTTTTTTAGTCCTGCTGACGTAGGAGGTTATAAAGCAGTGCGTAATTAATGTCATTTATCACTTGTTTGATTTTGTCACTGCCTTCACAAGCGCGAGCCGTTGACCAATGGGAGCGCAGGAGCGTTTGTCACCGAGTAGAGGCACGTGGCTCACACCTGCAGGCTGATGCGTGCGCGTGTGTGTGTGTGTGAGAGAGAAAAAGAGACAGAGAGAGAGAGAGCAAGCATATGAGTTTGGCACACTTTGAGGTGCAGGAAGAAAACATCCCATACATCTTTAAGTCTGTAACTTTTTGGTGAGATTTCACAAAGTCCAGCAGCAAAAGTTAAGCTGTTTTGACCAACAACCATCTCTCATATTCTTTTCTTTTCATTGCATTAACTTCAGGCTGGCAGCTCTAATGTCTTTTTGTTTTGGATTATAATAAAGAAAAAAAAGCAAGCTTCAATCATCCTCTCTTGTTCCCAATTTTCCCCTCCCACAGAGAGCACCAGGTGAAATTAAACTCGTTATTTCTCGTTCTGCCTCGCTGCATTTGGCATCAGTGTTTAATTACAATAGAAGATCTTCCATAATTGGCATAATGAGGCGCAAAGGGGGCGCACAATGGTGCACACAATACGGTGTTGCGCTCCCCATTTTGCAGGAGATGGGCTTTTTGATTGGGCTGTGTGCGCCGTGAAAAACACAGTCGGGGATACAACTAGTCTACAACCCCGGGTTTTATTTAGATTGATCTCAATCGGGCAGTAAGAATTTTGACCCGTCTCATTGTCTTCCTGACTTTCCCCAGGCCGTATTTCAAAGTGTCTATACCCTTTGAGAGGAGTGAATTGCCCCCCTCCCTCTCTGCCTCCGCTGCAGGCCCTCTGGGCTGGGCTATTGAGCAAAGGCAGAGTATGCAAAAGAAACAATGCAATGCATGAAACGTAATATTAATCTCCCCGTCCTGAATGCACACAAAGCGCTGGAGAAGGTGCGCGTCTATAATGGTTATTGAGTGCACAGCAGCTGCGCAATTTTCCCCCGTGCGCTCAAGCAAGTCGGGAAAAGGTCATGCAAGGGGCTTTGAATAGAAGAGAAGCTCCCTGGTTTGCTCAATTACCGCCACCGACACACACCCCTCTCATACACACACACACACACACAAACAGATGAGCATCCATGTGCGCAACATCATCTGAAGAACCAAACCAGTGCAAAAGCATAGAATATAAATAGATCCATCTTTATTTATAAAACTTGTTTTACACAAAATATATCTGTTAAAATCGAATATTTACATTTTCACCTACGAGAAACGGAGAACAAGTGCATACATTAATAAAGGTCTCCTCGCCGCCTATTTTTTAAAAAAACAACAAAACAAACTACAGTCTGTCACAGGTAGTAGCCTCCATATTGCTGTCCACTCACACGACTCACACATGCCAACTGTCACAACACTGTCAGGGGAAAAGTGGCAGTGACCGTCGTTGGTTTGACTCAATGTACAAAAATATGTCTTCATGTTAAAATAATTTTGTTGTATGATACAGTTTCAGTTATGTGTGTGTGTGTGGGGGGGGGTCTGTTGACGCATCGTGTGTTGTGTCTTCCAGCAGGTGTGTTGAAACTCTCATCAGACGTGTTGCCACGAGCTGCAGCACCGTCTCTGCACGAGCTGCCGTGTCACCTATAGTAATTGCACTTGATCAAACATAACAGTTCTTTTTACTTCCACGCGTCAACGTGACACCGAGTCCAGCTCCCTCCTCCTGGTGGGGACTTCAGGGCGACGACTCATGCTCCATGCAACAACAGTCTCTCTCTCTCTCTCTCTCTCTCTCTCTCTCTCTCTCTCTGTTACTCTGCTCCTGCAGAAGCAG
This sequence comes from Centropyge bicolor, assembly GCA_037975185.1. Lineage (NCBI taxonomy): Eukaryota > Metazoa > Chordata > Actinopteri > Pomacanthidae > Centropyge > Centropyge bicolor. The sequence goes on along the minus strand of JBBMOC010000009.1, from coordinate 6,180,658 downwards.
CCCGGGTGAGGGAGGGAGGCAGCAGATTACTTCCACGCATGGATGTGGTGCCTTCGTGAAGTCTTTTCCAGCCGCTCTCGCGCACAGACCCCGCTGTGTGCTGTGGCTGCTGTCCGGCCTCAGTACCTGTCGAACCAGGTGGTAAAGTCCAACAGCTCCTGCTCCTCGGAGCTCAGAGGCTCGTAGCCGCCCTCGTCTGATGAGTAGGTGGAGTGAGGTGACTCCGGGTCTGCGGAGTAGCTGTTGGAGAGGGTTGGGGAGGGCAGCCCGCACTGGAAGGCGGCCGACACGGCGTCGTGCTCGTCCAGGAGCTGCTGCAGAGCCCTGATGTACTCCACGGCTGACCTCAGGGTCTCCACCTTGCTCATCTTCTTGTTGGCAGCGCCGTTGGGCACGTGCTGGCGCAGCGTCTGGAAGCCCATGTTGACCTGCTTGACCCGGTTCCTCTCCCGCTCGTTGCGCCGGGCCACGGCCACGGGCTGCTGCTGGGGGATGGAGTAGCCGAGGCCGTTGAAGCTGAGGCGCTGCTTGCAGCGCAGGAGCTCCGGCGAGCTGGAGCGCTGTCTCTTCAGCACCTTGGTCTTGCTCTGGAAGCCGGCGGCGGCGGCTGCGGGGTGCGCGGCTGGGATGGTGCAGTCCTGCGCCGGCGCGTGCAGGCTGAGGGTGGCGCGTCTGTCAGTAAGTCCAAAGGTGAATGAAGTCTGCGTGGTGGTGATGGTCGCAGTTTCCATCTCGCTGTCAGGTCGTGTGTGGAGGGGAGGACGCACAGGCGCGAGCGCAGGAGCGGAGGAAGCGCGCGGAGGGTTTGGCAGTGCACAGCTCTCGTGTCCTTCGCGTGGGGACCGTGTGGCTAACTCTGGTCCAAGTCTCTCTTGACTGCTTACCCCACGAGCCGATCTGACCCAAACTTTGGCAGCACTCCTCTTTTTCAACACGCGCCCCAGCACACACCCCACCCACCCCTCTTTGGGAGACGCACGCTCCGACGCGAGGCCCCGCCCCCGCTGTGTGATTCTTTTGCACGCCGGCTCCCCCCGGGCCAGACGCGTGGCTCCGGGAGCTCAATAAACAATCCCGAGCTTTCACTGCGCCGGGAGCACGCGTTGGGCTCATTTACATTCCAATGTCTGCAACTTGAAGGCCCATTGGTGGATTCAAACGGCCTGCAATCGTGCGAAAAGAAAGAGGGGAGAGAAAGAAAAGACAGTGGAGGAAGAAAAAAAAAGAAGAGAATAAAAAAAAAAGTGAATGGTTTGGTTTTGAAATGCCTTTTGAATTTGACAATGTACCCCTGGCAAGTCTTCAAATTATCAGCCCCCCCCTCCCTCCTCGGCCATCTTTCTCCTCCAGCTCTTTACAATCACAAATACCAAGGAGGCTCTCTGCTGTATCCAGGCTGCAGCTTTACACAGCTACACACACCGCAAGCGTGTCTGTCTGAGCACAATCACCGGCCATTATCACGAATGTGAAAGCAAACATCATGTTTATGACACGCATGCGTCCTCTTGTCTCTCTATTCTACAGGTCCGGTTTGTTGGCGCTTGATTGACAGGTGATTGCTGGAAAGTCAAATTCAATAACTCATGCATGCAAGTGTTTACTTAAGTGTTATGTTTGTGCATTTCACGGCTCAGAAACAACCAAACTCAGTTCAGAGTGCACATGCATGGATGCAGCATTTCAGCACCACATCTGAATGGACAGTTAAACACAACAGCAGCAGCATCGTCCTCTGATTGTGCCCACTCTTCAAGTCCTATTAGTTTTTGTTTTAATTGTATGTAGTTTTATCGTGTGTTATCAACAGAGTTTCAAAACACAGTTTGTTGGGGGGAAAGTCTCTTTACCAGTAACTTCTGGCAGGGAGACAAACTGTGTGGAAAACCTAAAGACCGTCACCTAATAAAAATGGGACACTTGCGGCCCCTGGTGCTCAGAGATGTAACTACTGCCTTCAACTCCACTTTGTTCTGTTGTTTCTAATTCAGGGTGAGGATGGGAAAACTCGTAAATACCCCATCTCCTGTGATAAAGCTGGGCAACAATAAATTAGTCAAAGGGGGGATGAAGAGGAAATAGAGTATTAATGAAAGAAAAGAAAAGACTGAGAGACCAAGAGAAAAGATGAGTGATGAGCTGAAATACCCAAGTCATTAACTGTTAAATAGTTTCTACTTAGTGTCATTTAACTTAACTGGCCAAATTGTACATATTCTGTTGGATAAGGGACGATCAAGGTCCCTGGTTCGAATCCCACCGAGCACAGAGGACCTGAAGCTTACTGGTGAGTTTAGTAAGTTGTGTCAAAACCTTAGAAAGAAATATTGTCCACAACTGTGTTGTTGTGCCTAACAATGGTTTTTGCTTGTGAAACAAATTCTAAATAAATCTGAGACTGGCTTTTAGACAAATGGCAGGCAAGTATACAACCATATATATACAGGTAAGTATAATCCTACTAAATTTGGTCAATATTAAAAAGTATTGTATGCATCCAGTTGACTATTAAATAGATGAGTGTATGAACAGGTTTCCTTTAGATCAAATATCTAATTTCTCTACAAGTACTGGTGATTCATATTAGACTGGAGAGCATTCAAGAGTGACAGAGCTTCTTGTTTGCTTTAGGATTATGATATACACCATATATCTAAAGTGCCATGTCCTTGATTTTGTTCCTAATCATACCTCTTCTTTTCTACCAGTATTTCCTAACTGTCTCGATTATCTATCCATAAAGGTTAGAATGCAAAAAATAACAATAAATGTTTGTCAAGAATTTTAATAATTTCATTCCAACTGTCTTTAAATAGAGCAGCAGTAGTTCATTTATCAGATACCCACCCAATCACACACATGTCTTCCTTTTACTGCAACTTCACTTTAATAGCATTCAGAAAGTTGTAGAATCAGTGCAGAACAGACGGGGTTATGAGTGAAAGCCTGCTGTGACAGTGAGGGTGCATTAGCAGCAGAGTTACTAATGTGTCACATCCTACATGGTATGATTCAAATACCTCTCACAAGGTAAAAATGATGTCCAAAAGTATATCTTTTCAAAGATTTGTCCAAAGATTATAGTTAGTTTGTGTTTCCAATAAAAGCATTTAAAAGTGCACCATATGCTGTAAATTCTTCCTTTTAAAAATAATCTCTAAATGTATGTAGACATCCCAACACTAAATCTACATATATGATTTTTTAAAACAATATCTCATTCTCCATCCATTAAAAAGAGTTGCTCCACCTTTGCTACTGGAAGAGATATTGAAAACATCTTCAGTATAACTCATTGTACTGCAAATGTTTTGTCAATGAAGACTACATGGCTGTAGACTTGATCTGAAGCAGCTGAACTATTAAATTAAATGTGCAAATAGCAAAAGACGGGGAGGTGAGGCATCTCCTGTGGTGCCTTTCAACAGCCTGCCTCCTGTCTTTAGTGTTTAATAGATGTATGTGCTCTGTCTTAGATCCTTCAGTACAGAGTACCAGCAGCAGTACTGGTAGGAGTCACAGCAGTCGTACTACTCTTTCAACATAAAAGTAGGTCTACCATAACTTGGGCTGCCACCCTGGAATACATTTTTTAAAAATGTCTATCAGCAACAGAACCTCTCAGACCGAGTCAGAGAACAGATCTCTGGATCCATCAAATGTCTCATTTTCATCATCAAGGAAGTAACAATTGGATGCATCCAGAAAAACAGCCTCACTGTCACAATTTGCTGTTTGTGCCAGACCCCTCTGTGATGAATTGAGAGTTTGATGCAACACAGTCTTTATACAATTAGCTCCATCTCCCTGCTGCCATTCCTGAGCACAACCCAAATTACTGCTGCCGCTATCAGTCTGCCTTCTTCCTCTGAGCTTCGCACTCAGTTGTGTTTTAGCAGCAGGAGTGGGAGGAACAATAATTGCTTCACTGTCCTCATAATCACACACAGTCACGTCGCAATCACTCGAGTCATATTTGTGGTTGATCCTTCTCGTTGATCCTGTGTTGAGAGAATCTCTCTGGACCCCCAGGTGCTGCTGAGCAAACAGATGGTTTCTATTCCTGCCTGGTTTCCAGAACCTCCTTTTTGGGGTAAATCTGTGGCTGCTGGGTGTCATACTCCACACTTGATTTTCTTTTGTAGGCCCTTTGCCACGATGGCACAGCTGTTTAGGACGGACACAGTTGAGTCTATTTAGAGAAGAGGTGATTTTAGTTGGATTTTTACTGTCCAATTCAGGCAGATTTCCATGAGAAGCACATGGATCTTGACTGTAACGTTGTGAACTGAATTCACCTGATGCCAATGTTCTGTATGAGGAAGTAGGGGACTCTGATACAACAGCTACTTTTACAATTGGGGTGGACTGAGAGGGAGGGATGAAGTCAAGCTCTTGTGCGTCTGCTGGAATTAAACTATCTCTGTTACTGCATTCACTATTTTTCAGTTTCTGTTTGTCTGGTGTTGAATTTGGGACATAAGCATGAATCCTTAGGTGCCATTTGTCCGGCTTGGAAAGACCTGGGCAAGCATCTGTGATCGTCCTGACAGTTTCTGCATGCGTGTTAAGTGTGTTTGTGGTGATATCATTCATGAGTGAGTTACTGAATAGATCTGCTGAACAGTTATAGGTATCACCTTCAAGCTGCTGTTCTTCTTCCTGTTCAAAAGACAACAAATTAATTTTCTCATCCTCACGATTGCACTCATGGGAGCAAATGTTTCTGGTTTGACTCTTGACACATTCAGCTGGATTCTTACATACCTGGTCAGATAACTCACATCTGTGACATTGTGCCATTGTGTCATTCGGTGAAGGTGTATTAGCGATATCCAGGAATATCTGTGAGTGACTGGCTGTCACCTGTGTGCTACTTTGACAAACAGAAGTTGATTCAATCGATAAGTTCTTGTCTTCCAGGTTGTTTTTTGTTGTATTGTTTTGAATTTGGCCATTTAGATGTGGCTCTGTTTCCCCAACAATGTCAAAATCTTTGTTTTCCTCGTACAAAAACTCTGTAAGACTCTCAGAGAAAGGCAAATCACTCCAAGCCAAGGAGTTTGGCAAAAATGTTTCAGTGAGTCGTCTGGTAGAAAACCCCTTCCCATTAGAGTTGTTGTGGCCAAGAGGGGAGGGAGTGAACGAAGTGTTCAGGATGGAAGTGGTTCCAACAGCTTTCTCAATAGACTTGGCAAATGACGGAGGACTGTAAGAACTGCACTCTAAAGAAAGAAGAGGTGACAGCACCGTCTCCTTTGTGACTTTATGGTCCTCCAGACAGTCTCTCTGTGCATGATGTGGTGTGCTGAAGTTGTCTGTCTTTCTGCTGTTCTCACCTCCACTGTCCTGGGTACTGCAGCCTTCCTCCTGCTCTGCCGATGAAGTAACTAGTCCTAGTGATTGTTGCCATGGAGGAGTGGGAGTAAGGGTGCAGTCTTGGTTCTGTGATCTAGGATGAAAGGAAAAGCAACTGTCAAGAAATGTAACAAAAGTGAGCAATACCTGCAGTGACACCACCTGACACTGGAGATTTAAACTGAAAATCTTGGCTTATGATTAAATACATTTTGCACTGAAATGGACGACTGACTGAAATGCAAGATAAATGAAAGGCACATGTGAAGCGTATAAATAAGATGCATGTAAAACTAGCCCTGTTTTTACAGTATGAAGAAAGGATCAACAGAAGACTTAAAGAGAGCGTTACAGAACATGAACATGACATCAGTGCAGGCATGTTGGACGATCAATGGTGGGAAAGGCTCGTCTCCTAAAATCTTTATGATGTAACTCTGTGATTGTGATTTCTGTGCCTTGATATGTTCCTTAAATTATTATATTACAGTAATTTCTTCCTCTCCAAAAACACTTTCAAGTCAGGATAAAACTCAGAGGCACAGTTGCAAGACAGCCAGACCAGTCATACAAGTGACTTTGTTAGAATTTGTGTTGTCTTTACTTTGTGGCTCCTACAATTTATGCGCTTGATATTAAATTCCAAGAATTATCAAACAGCAGTACCTATCAGCACTATGTCATTACCTCTGAAGTGACTGGGAAAGAAGACCTGAGATACAGAGGGTGCCATCATTGAAGCTCCTGGCTGGAGAATGATGAGGAATCAGCAGCAGGGTTGTTGCTGGTGGTCTGCAGGTTTTGCTGGGATCAGCTGATTCCAGCTCATATTCGGCAGCTTTCTGAACGAGGATCCGATAATAACTGACCACTGTGCAGCCTCCCAGGCCTGAAGCTTTGGGGAGAATCATCTGACTGGCAATACAGTGGGCTGTGCCTTTACTGCTGGAGCCACCAGCAACAGGCCCTCTTAACCAAGGCCAACTTTCTGTTTTGGTTCCCTGAAGGACACAGACAAGAACAAAGATGGTTTAGAGCAAGCAGCCTAAATACAAATGAATATTTAATAAAACACAATTTTTGGACAAGACATTGACACAAAAAACCCCAAAACAATAACAATATTGGAAGAAACCCAGCATAACCCATTAAAATATCTAATACCCAATCGTAATTGTACCTTTATACCAAAGATGAAATGTCTTCCAATGAAACAGTCCTTGATTGCCTTCAGCAACAATGTGGATCTGGTTGAGGCTTCAACTGGTCCATCCAAGTTCTCCACCAACCTACAGAATTACAGACACAACAGAAATCCTCACTGTTTTCACTGCGAAAGAGAGATGACAACAATAACAAGTTGAGCCACACTGAACTGGTAAAAATAAAGCTAACTTGTCTTTTCCCTCTGGTCCACATTAGACCACCTCACCTAAAATAAGAACTGTCATGAAGCTCTAATTAAAAGTTAAAATGCTTTATTGGAAAAAAGTTAAACTTTCCGGTAAAAAAAAAAGAGCAGCTGTTTCACATAGCATATGACAGCTATTTAATACATTTCACTGTTGTTTACTCTACTAAACTGATGCCATGATACAGGTGTGTCAATCTGGGAAACCCTATAACATATGCTGCTCCCAAACCCAGAAGTAATGTTGCATGTGGATCAGGTCCATCTCAATATATATATAGGGAACAATTCATACTGAGAGTTCAACAAAAAAAATAATTTTCAGATAGTAAGTAGTTAAAGACTTGTGTATGTAAGTTGTTCAATATGAAATCAAAATGTTCAACACAGAATGATGTAGTGTTTCTGATACAGAACAATGTGAACTGACTAAATTGACCTAATAATTTGTGTGGTTGATTAAACTACAGACAAGTGTCCAATTCCGTCCAAACAAACAAAAAAAAATCATATTCATGCATCAGTGACAAATGGCAGAATCTGTGCTCACCTCTGTAAGCCACTTGCATGAATGCCAAAGAATGGATTCAAGCAGCTTCCAAATACTGTTACTCCAAATATGCATCCGCCCCGGGCCACATTCAGTGAGAGTCGGTATCTGTAGTCAGCCTGTTCTCTCAGACATCTGTAACCACACTTGAAGCATCTGAATCTGTGGAGGTCAGACAGGAAGACAATATGTGTCCATGTGTAAGTGTGCAAAGGCAGAAAAATGTGATCTATATGAACGTCCTGCAGAACTGAATCAGTTTGTTTCGTTGGTTGTTTGCTTGTTTACCTCGTCGTGTCCTGCTGTTCAACATCAGTTCTTGAGAAGCAGCATTTACAGCACGGATAAAACACACAGGCATCTTGCAGGGATAACACAACACAGTCCACCAGGGCCCGTCTAACAGACATTGTTAGCTAGCATGCTAACGGCTAATAACAATCATGACTGTTATATTAACTCGACCGTGACATCAGCAACTCTAGTACCAACGATTATTACTAAACATGGAATCAAATGTGTCTCAATGTTAAAAGAAAAAAGCAAAATATCTCAATTTCTAATTCATAACGTCCCCTCTGCTTTTTCAAATTACTCATTTGCAAACTTGTGGACTAAGTTCTTCTTCCCCTTGTTTTGATTTATTGGCGGTAGGTGAGCCAGCTTGTAGACACATTACTGCCACCTACTGGACTGGATGTGGAACAGTCGATTGAAAAAATAGAATTCCCTGCTAAATCTGTAGAAATTTCAATATAAAAAAACCTTTTTAAAACGTTTATTGACGTGTTTTCAACTTACTTATGGAGACAGAAGGATAATTACTATTTTTAGTGACACGGCAGAACAACCTATGATATGGATATTTCATATGTCTTTTTCAGATTGAAAGTGTCGAATTTTGATGCAACAAAAAATAAGATAAGATAAGATCAGATAAGATAAGATAAGATAAGATAAGATAAGATAGCTTTTATTGATCCCCCTCAGGGGAAATTTACTTGTTACAGCAGCAGAACAGGCACATCAAAGCACAGCCACTAGACAAATAAATAACATGGCTGAGTTAAAAATAAGGCAGCAACAACAAAAACAATAATATAAAGTGGCAATAGAAAAAACTACAAAAGTAGAAAAAGTATATACACTCCATGAGGTAAAGTATTTACACTATGTTACACGTTTTTCCTTGTTATTGACACCCAGAAGTATTTGACATAGTCATATGAGAAATGTCATGTATACATCAGGTGCATAATTTTGGCGTTAATTGTTGATGTTGACATATTCAAAAAGCCCTACCTTATGACTGAGATCAGGCTGTTTCTTTTGCCTATAGGGGCCACTCTATTTCAGCATCCTAAAGCCAAACCCCTGTAGTGGCAAACCTCCTCAGTCAGGACAGCTATTCATCAATTAATAAACCACTGACAAAAACATTTATTGCGTAATATTGGGGAAATCGTGGCAAATAGCCTACCAATTAAACTATCCATATTCCCTTCTTTTCCATTCTTTTAAGTCAAAGTTAGCAAATTGAGACACATGAAAATTTAACAGCATTCACATTTTTGATCACCTGTAAACCTGAATATTTCAGGGTTTTGTCAACCCATTTAATGGCCCATTTCATTATGATCATAATACAATACAAAAAAAAAATTGGAATTTCCACTTCTCTCTCGCCACAGAGCTCACACCATATGTTTTCTTTCAGGATATTTTTAATCTTTGAATTCAAACCAGTTCTCAAATATGCAACTACAGTCTTTGGCTTCTAGATATGCAAGATATAGCATTTGATTCAGGGCCAAACCTTTGTTTCATATACGCCTATTATTACCATAATGTTGGCTTAGACGAGGCATTTTCAAACCATTTTTTGTCCATTAATGAAAGGTTACTTTCATTAGTGTTAACATTGCAGCAAAGGCTGTGATCATATTCAACTAATTCATGACTTCTATAGAGTGTGTGTGTGTGGGTGGGTGGGCAGGTGGTTGGTTGTGTGTTTTCAAGGTAATAAAATTTGAATGCACATTGGCATGTGTGCTTTTTCATTCTTCTCTGACTGGTTGTGCTTCATGTGGCAATCCCCACTTTCAACCTCTTAGATTTCCCCTTTCACTCCTGGCCTCCCCCTGTCACCAGCAGAGGGCATAAAACAAATACAAGTGAAAACTCTCTGTTACACACCAGTTAACTCATCACATGTGTTTTTAAAGAGCATCTATGTCCTGAAATGGCATCTTGCCTAATGTTACATCTGAACTGGTAACTGACAAAGCTGTCAGCGTCACGACATGTGCTATGATAAACTGAGCCAATGAGGAAGTCTACATGTTGTATGTGCTTTTTATAGCACTTATCATAAAAAATATCAAACCACATGACAGAGCTAGGTCACATAGGAATTTTGTGACTTTATCAGAGGATACTATTTTTCATTTTCAGTTGTCTATCCATTATCTTTTATTATCTATTATCTATTATTATCTATTATTATTATTATTATTATTATTATTATTATTATTATTATTATTATTATTATTATTACATGTATCTTTGGAGGGTTGCAGGGGGCCTGAGGCTGACATCTAGAGACCAACAACCATTCATGCTCACGTTCACACCTCTGGGAAATTTAGAGTCATAAGACTTTGTGGAATTCATTCCAAACTAAGGCATTCTGGAGAAAAACTCCAAGCATTCGGGAATGGTTTATAGGAAAATATTCTCAATTAGTGAACAATGAATGATGGACAGTCTTCAAAACACATGTGAGAAATGTGAAATATGCAGTTGGCCAAACAAATATGGAATAGGATGAGCAAGCATCTGTGTATTTGCGCTATGATAATTTGTCTCAGCTATTCAAACACTATATCTAAAAGGTGAGATTATATTGGCCAGAAGTGTGAATACATAATACAATACAATGTGATAAAGGCTGATCTCTTATGACCAAAACATCACAGCTTAGATGAACTAACACTGTTTTTTTTCTCAGTTTTGCCTACACACAGATATACAAACACACACACACACACACACACACACACCTATTTGAGCTGTGTGTGTCAGGTAAGGGTGTGGCTGTTTATGAGAACTATATCAGGTTCTTCAACACCAAATGAAACTCCAGCGTCACAACACCAACCGTCCCTGAAAGCTTTTTTAGAATCATGCCTTCGATCAACAGTGTTTTGTGACTCAAGCAGGTGAGAGTGAGATTAGGATGATGTAAACATAGAGAGATATGAATGAGGAAGGAGAATCTCAAATCAGGCCAGTCAAAAAAAAAAAAATCCCTATTTGATTTTCTCCATTAAAGTTTAACCTTAATTGTACCTGTTCAATACAAGTGCTCCAAAGACTCATTCTTTTACTATGTGTTTGCGCAGGCAGATCAAAGGGCCTATATTTTTTGCATGTCACACTTCGAGATAAGAAAATGGACATGTGGACATTGTCACATGTAGGAATGATCCACTCCATCTTCGGCAACTAAATATTCTATATTACCATTTGGCTTTACCTGACAAGCCAACGCCACTAATATTGCATTTGCATCGTGTGTGAAAGTGTCAAATAGGATCTGAACATTCCGTGCGGCCCTTCAATAACCAAACTATATCCTTCCTTAGTGGCCTTGATGGAGCCTGTGTTTTCTGCAGGGGCCGTCTACGAGGACAGAGCAGTTCTTCCAATGAGCAGGAAAAGAGAAGTGCTCCACTAGAGTGTGTATCGCTTCCCTATTCCTGACACGTTTGCTGGGCTGTAGGCCTGTAGGAGCCATATTTCTCAACCAGCGGCAGACTAATGCATAAGACATATGATGTCTCAGTTTTTCTGTAACGCAAGCTGTGGTCAGGACATTGTCATACAGCAGGAAGCTCTTCTTCTCTCCTGGACAATAATAGGCTCAGTGACCTCCAACATTCACAGTGAGCTTTCGTATTGTGATTGTGGCGAAAAGGTTGGATAAGAGCCCAAAAAGAGGGGAGAAGAAAATAATTTGTCACAGCTGTGCTTTCATATGCAGTGCAAGTCAGGAAACACTGATGGTGGAAAGAGGAAGTATGGCACAAGCTGAGTAGTGGTTTTCAGTAATCTCGACTGAAATATATGCCATTAAAACAAGGGCATCCCCACTGGTTATAAATACGTTGTCTCAGTCGAACACATGACACACCCGCACACCTGCAGGAATCTGACTCTGAAAGTCCCCCAGAACACTTGCATACACATTCTATTACAAACTATGGTACCTTTACTGGAGGATTAATCTGTCCAAATTCACTGGAACAGGGTGGTTCCATGGGACACTATTTTAGCGAGCAAGACCAAAAGTACATCATCTAAATGCCGACGACTGTCATCTGGACTGAAACTACTTACAAAATGCTCAATGGGTCTTAAATCTTGTCATGTGGGGTATTTCAAAATAAAAATGTAGCGTCATGTTATAATGTAGCAGACAACTTTAAGATTATAAACCACCTTTTAAAATGTGTTTTGGCATGTCACAGAAAGATAAGACAAGATAAGATAAGATAAGATAAGATAATTTTTTACTGGTCCCCCACAGGGGAAATTCTGGCGTTGCAGCAGCTCAAGCATACAAATAGATAAAAGTATAAAGTATATGAATATAAAAACGTATATACAAAAGGTATATACAACTGGTATAAAATGCTAAAAAATAAAAAAGTGAGTAGAGTCCTGAGTGCAACAGTGTGTGTCGAATGTTTATGGTCATTAGTGAAACTGATTTTCATCACATCACATGTCACTTATAACACGTTTTAATTGAGCATCACATATATTTGTAGAGTGTTCGAGCAAATCTGATCTTTACCATGTTGATTTTAAGATTAATAAAGGTTTTAAACTATGCAAACACATAAACCTCCAGTAGAAAAAAAAAGGTAAAGTTCATAGCGACCCGAAAGCAATAAAGCCATTTGAGAATTTGATAACACTTAAAAATAGATCACTGAAATAACTGGAATTGATTTTTGTGATTTCAGTGGGCGAAAACATTTGGATGATGAAACAAGGTGTGATGAAAGAAAAAAGCAGTAAACACACTGGACAGAAACGACTTTCAGTTTCTCTCCAGGATTTATCGGCAGGAGAAATTCCATTGCGTCAATCAACCAATCACTGTATCCGGCCTGCAGAGGGCGTCTTCAATTTACACTCCCTCACCAGCCGGAGTGGGAATTCGATGTCTTGTGCGCATGCGTGAGGCTGAAAGTCTCGTTTGTTTCCGTGAATCAAACTCACGGCCGTCATTGGAAATGCCTCGAGGAGCTGCCCCCTCCTACGGGGGGGAGGGGACGCCAAACACCGCATGACGTCACTGGCTGGGTTCTTTAAAATCCTGCCCCAGGTGTTCAGAGGAGTCACAGCTGTGATCCAGAGCAAGAAATGCAAAGGTATGAGAAACACATCAGTCGTTTATTTCACTTATTTCTCTCCTTTCTTTATGTAGGATGTGTTTATTATGTGTCTTTGATTTGCTGTGAGCTGATTGCAAGTATTGTGAAAGAGATTGTTCCTTCTAAAACTTGCTGTGTATATGGATGTATTAAGATCCTTTGCTATTATGTGTGCATGCTGCTGACTATTGTCTGGCCTGATCATATTGATGATTACAGGAGTCTGCATGTACATTTGGTGTCTGGTTCAAAATCTCAATTGATTGTGTGCAAACTGGCTGTATCTTTCGCCACACTACTGTGTCTGGTGCATGTATGTACGTGTGTGTGTGTGTGTGTGTGTGTGTGTGTGTGTGTGTGGTCTCTCTATTTCCTCTTGTTAAGATGTTTCATAAGAGAACAACACTGATTTGTCATGTCTCCTCTCAGCCTTCCCAAGCCTCAGTTTGCCAGCTGGCTCATAGAGCAGGTGGAGACAGGCCAGTACACAGGCCTGTGCTACATGGGCCAAAACAAGTTCAGAGTCCCCTGGAAGCACAACTCCAGAAAGGACTGCAACGACGAGGACAGTAAAATATTCCGGGTAGGTCCAAAGACCTATATTAAATCTGTTACTGCGATACTGGTGTTATCTGACACTCTCTGATAAGATAACATGTTGTTGGTTTTGTTAACAACTGTCTGACATTGTTTCAGTACTACTGTATTTGGATTTACAAGGGAAGAAAGTATCATATAGCAGCTACTGTAGGAAATGATAGACAGGGATTTCTTCATGTTGTTGCTGTCAGAGCACTGATGCATGGCAGGTGCCACATTTGAACCAATTATAGCATGCCAGCACCACCGGAGGCAAAGTAGAGGCAAAGTAAGCAGCAGCAGCCGCACAGTGTAATGGTCTATTACAAGTACAAATCCTGCTTCCAAGCCTTTCCTTAAGAAAATGATGAAAGAAACTGCAGGAAAGTGTAATAACTTTCTGCTGTATAAATCATATTATTAAGTAATTTTGTTGTACTGGTTGTAACTTGGAACCTGCAGGTGGCTTTCCATATGTGATTAATACATTTATGATGCAACATCATAATTTGGGTTTGATCATAAATAACTTTGTTGAAAGAATTGCTATTCAGTTTGAGAATGATAGCATATTCATACAGTGTGTTTTTGTTGTGTGCAGGGAAATTCCTTGTGGATTGCAAAGTGCCCTTTAAATGATGTCTCTTATCAGTGTTTTATTGTTGTTGTTAATCCTGGTAAAAATGAATCTGACAACGTCATCATGTAAAATCTGCAATCTAATCTGTGAAAGTGCAATTCCAGTATATGAGTGTATTGATTCTCCACCTCTGGTTAATACAGAACCTCCATCATATTTAAGCCTGTCTTTGTGTGGTTGGTAGGCATGGGCAGTAGCCAGTGGTAAAATCAACGAGTTCCCCAATGACAAGGCCAGGTGGAAAACCAACTTCCGCTGCGCTCTCAACAACCTCTCTGTGCGCTTCAAGATGATCAAGGACAACTCCAAGAATTCTGACGACCCACATAAAATCTACGAGATCATCAACACCGAGTGTGAGTCTCTACTCCAAGCCTCCCACTGTGGAACCATTTTAGAGTGTGAATGCAAATGAACGTGGGTGTTTTCTTGGTCTGCAGACAACTATGAAAGTGTGCCGACACTTGACTCCCAGGAGGGAGACATGACTCCGGATATCTACAGCTCTCCCATAGAGTGCTTCCCCTCAGGAACTGAGGTACAGTATTGCCTGCGGCGCACTTTCACTTCTCTCTGTTCAACGTGATGTTTACTTCCTTTTAACACTTATTAATTAATTATATGCCTTTTCCTCAAACAGCAGCTGCTAAACAATTTCATGGCCCTGGATCTTGAGAACCAGCCATCAGGTACACAAGTCATATGCAATGGGAAATACAGTATATAATCTTTAAGTTGTGTATATGATTTTACATGCTTCATGATTAAGATTAAATCTAGTTTAACCTGTTTTTATTGTCTTAAACAGAGGAGCAGCAGTGGGCAGCTCAATCAGCTGTCATTGGAAACTATCCTGCAGCAGCCGAGATCCAGCCACAGCTGCTGCCTGAACAGCCTCCTTACTACGAGGGTATGTTCAGCCAAATAAAATTCTTTTATCAAAATGAAATTCTATACTAGAAAAAGGTTGCAATTGATCATATGTAAAAGTGTATTATTGTTACTTTATTTAAACAGAAAATCCTCCACCAGTTGTCAGTTCACCTCTGCAGCCAAGTATATACGACCTGGAGGTCTCCATCCACTACAGGAAGAGAGAGATGCTAAAGACCACGTTGACCACTGCCCGCCTGCAGCTCCACTACCACCAGGAGGCCCCTGAGCTCAATGCCCACCATCTCTGCTTCCCCTCCACTGATGGCCTGCTGGACCACAAACAGGTACATTATTGCACTTGTTGGACATTTTGTGTTGAAAGAAAAATTCAACACAAACTACTGAAAGAAACCCCAGTTTATCTCACTTCTGCAATTCTGTGGACAGATTTAGTAAAGGACAGTGAAAGATACACAACAAAGATAAATGTGTGTTATACTGAGTTAGTGCCTCCCAAGTTAAAAAAAAAAAAAATTCAAAGGGTATCTACAAACATTTCTGACTTTGAAATAGGGTCGTGAAAAAGTTTGGAGTTTGCTCCTCCGCAAGAACTTGGATCAGCTTGAATTCACAGATCAGGTTTTGTGTTGGAGTTTCTTTTGAGACTCAAACACTTTGAGCAGGCTTTCACAGAGAAACATAGACATTCATCACTTGAGGAAGACGTATAAAACTCTGCTGACTTTAGCCTCAGGAGACCAGTAGAAAAGCAGTGAAATGTGCTTTGAGTGTAGGACGTACCTTTCTCCATCTCGCCTCACTGTGGCTCTGTCTGGGGGTTGTGAGGAGTCTGTCATGAAGAAAGTCACTGACTGAAGTAGAGGTAGATTCAGAAATAAATGACAACACTTGCTGTGGAAATCAGAACATTTAAAGGTAGATTTCATATACAATAAATTGGTACATATCTTTCTAATCTCAACCTTCTTTACACCAGATTGATTTCACCAACCGCATCCTCAACAGCATCCAGAAAGGTCTGCTCCTGGAGGTACAGGAGACTGGTATATATGCCTGGAGGCAGGACCGGTGCCACGTGTTTGCCAGCACCAGTGACCCCAGTGTGGCTCACCCAGACCCTAGAAAGCTGCCCCAGAACACCAGGGTGGAGCTGCTCAGCTTTGAGAAGTATGTGAACGGTAAGTGTGGATCTCATTTACGTAAACAAAACCACTCCTTAGGATTATTGCTGTTACAGTTTATATGATGACAGTTTACATTGTGAAATAAATGGTTCCACCTATGTGTGTGTGTGTGTGTGTTCAGAGCTGAAACAGTTCAGAGAGAACAATGGTGGCTCTCCTGAATACACCATCAACATGTGCTTTGGAGAGAAGTTCCCCGATGGAAAAGCTTTGGAGAAGAAGCTCATCGTAGTCAAGGTAAATCTTTCCTATTCTTCCTGAGCATCACCTCAAAGACACATTCAGTTTTTGAGTTCAACTCCTTCGCTTATGCCATTTTTAAATGCTGTAAAAGGTCTCCATCTTTTTGCCCCTGCAGGTGGTCCCTCTGATCTGTCGACACTTTCACGAGCTGGCCCACATGGAGGGGGCTTCGTCTCTCCACAGCGCCAACGTCAGCCTACAGATCTCGCACAACAGCCTCTATGATCTCATTAACTCTGTCTTTGGTTGGCCAATGGCTGAGCTGGAGCCACCACGGGCTGCCGCACCTTTTCTACCTCAGAGCTGAAATTGTATCTCACACTCGCCTCCAGGACAATTTCAACTACCTATGGGACCACATGATGCACCATATCCCACTCTTACCAAAGATCAGTTGAATGTGTCACTGTAATTAATTGGCTACAGCACAATGGGCCATTACTGATCCTCTGTCACTCCACCCTCTTGCTTTGCATTATCTCCTGTTCACTTTTTGTTCATATTAAGTCAGAAACTGTCTGCAAGAACTGACGTTTTTATCACTACATAAGTAGAAATTGACTCCTCCACTGTTAGACTGTTACTTAACTCAAAGGCCAGTGGCCTTGCCTTAGAATATTTTTTTTACAAGTAATGTAGATATTGACTTCTCTCTTAATGTTTGATTACATTATTATATTCATGTAGTAACCCAATGATGCGCTACTTGATGGTAAATCCATTCCAACATGTAAAGCTTTTTGATCACATATTTATGAGCTTGTAAAATGAAGCTGAAGGTAAAGCTAAAGTTTTTTATGTGTCATACAGCCAATGACGGCAATATACGGTATATATACATGTCTGTGGTGAATTGTTTTGAACTTTACTACTTTTACAATTTGCTGTTCATCTTGCACTTTTCATACTAAATAAACCTGGATTCCAAATAAAATGTTTAACCTTGAGTGAGGTCTCATTCATTTATTGCCATTGTGCAGCAAACTCTAGGAAGCCAATTCTAATAGATCAATTTAAAAATTATGGGGATGTGATCTACTGCTTTCTTACAGACAAATTATGCTTTTTTTCCCACAGTAAAATTAGGCTCTGAAACCTTAAGTCTCTGATGTAGCTGAGCCCTTTAGTGTAGCTTCGGGTTTATCAAGAAGAACTGAAGACAGAGGTCTTATTTTTCAAATTAGAACATTATCTCAAAAAAAGAAAAATCAAATGACTGCAGCAAGGCCTTTTTCAGTCTGTGAGGTGATTATAGGCAGGAACCATCATTATGATTCTCATAGTATATCTTTATATTTTACCAGTTCAAGCCCCCAAACCCCTAAAACTGAATTAAGACGAAAATTAAATTGAGACAAAATCCTATTCATCATCAGTAATTTATTGTATTGAGTTTTATCAAGTAAATGCAGAAACAAAAAAAATACATTCAGAACAACAATGAGCACCTGTTTTTCCAGATTCTTCCACTCCTAAACCTTGGCTTTATAAAGCCCAATTAAACGTGAAAGTCCAACCAACAACCCGGCCAGTCTTTACAGTAGGCGAACAAACTAGTTTAGACAACAAAATGGCGAACAAACTGAATTAGTTTCTAAAGAACATTCCTGTTAAAGGAGGCGATGCAGAGTAGTAAAGGATGTCACCAACAGTAAGGTTTGTGCAAAAGACACTACGACAAAGCAGTGCTAATGAGGCCATAGTTAAATAGTGCTGACACCTCAAGGTCAACACAGATAGCATTCTGTTAATGTTCCCAACTAAAGGCATGTGTTTACTTCTATCAGACCTACCTTGGAAATGCTATTACTTATAAGATGTTCCATTATTTTTCCAGTATACTGACTATAAATTGATCTCACAAAACCATGAAATTATGCCAATAACATGAGCTCATCACTTATTAAGAAACATGGAAAACAACAACAACAAAAAAAAACTTCTGTAAAAATATTTGTGGACATCAGAGCACCAGGTTGGACAGTGACAACATCTAGAGATTGAAGTCAGTATTATAATCCTTTCAACTTCAAAATAAAATCTATCACTTACTACACTGTCGCACTGTAGTCTCCAATGTTTAAAAACAGAATGCCCCAAAACAAATCTCACTTTTCTTTTTTTAATTATTTTTACTTGTTTGGCACAAAACAAAAGATTCCCTGGTTCTCTAAAACCTGGTGTTCTACATTTCCAACAAGGGTTGAAAAAAAAGGACAATGCTGAGAACAAAAGAAAAGTGCACCTACGGAGAAGAGGCCGTTATTTTGAGAAGAGTGACTCCATTACTCATTTCACACAGCTGAGTCAGAATTCACCTGTAGTACGTGCCGGACTAGATGTAGCTCATTAAACATGGATATTAGAGATGTGGAAGACAGATAACAGAGGCTTTCAAATGCAAAACGTAAACCAATCAACTCTTCAAACTAGAACGATTCATGTCAGTTATTCGCAACAGGCAACACAGATGAAAGGAACATATAAGTGGACATATCAAATCTATATTATTTACAACCAAATCTAAAATTGTTCAATTACTCTAATGATAAATTTTCTACAAAATTGCATAACAGTGTCTTCCCTCAATGTGACAAACATCTTTAATATGCATATTCTGCATAATATTATCCCACTTATTAGCCGACAAAATTAGCTTTCCCACTGATAAATACCCCCTCCCTCCCACAAAACAAAAAAGTCATAGAAAACTCAAAGCCCACACTGCATCCTCCCAGTGATATGCCTGTGGAGAAAGCTACCTCATTTATCGCTCCATGGAAGGGTCTTATGAGATTTGCCTCTTTAAGGCACAACCTCAAGGTCTCCTATTAAGCTTCTGAGCTGTACTACACAAAAACACCGGTTCTTGGCAGTGACGGTCCAAGCACAAGACACCAATAGGTGCTGTTCAAGTGATCAACAAAAAAAGCTTGTCCTCAAAATTCAGTTTAGATAGAAATCTCAGCATTAGAGAAAACGTTCCATCTTGAAGCAAATCTTAGCTAACTGTTTATATCAGAGTTTGAAATTACACCCAGTGGTAGAACAAAGTCAAGCATACTGTTATATAACATATGAATTGTGTTGGGAGAGGCTGTCCTTGCCTGTAGTTTATGTCTCCTTATGGGCAGAGGTTTTCATGACCTCAGCCTGAACTTCCTGTGCATTCCCTGAGTCATCTCCTTTCTTGTGTTTCCTGGCATGTTTGTATTTGTCCACGTATGCCTTGACTAGATTGCCCACTTTCACTGGGTTGATCTCCCCACTCTTGCTGTGGCATACCTGGCAAGGAACACAAGATGATTACATATTCACTCTAAAAAAATTAAATTCAGAGGAAAAACTTAACTGATGACCCAATAAATTGAAATGGCTTATCACACAAAAGCTTTTTTGTAACCCACCTTCTGTACGGCTTTGCGTAGAATCTCTTTGTATTCATCCTTGTTGATGTCTCTCCTCTGGTAGAAAGGCTTGATAGCTAGCTTCACCTCTTCTATAGCTCTCTCCTGCATGTGAAGCTTCTTCAAGTACTGTTGGTCAGTAAAAAAACATCACAAATGTCATGATATAGTTTCCACCAAAATCTCAAAGCAGGAAGGAGTTTTAATACTCATTCAAAACCAAAGACATGGTTGCATGGCATGAGACAACTCAAGACATTCAGTTCGAAGCTTAAACATTCAAAAGCCAGACTGACCTTGTCTTTCCTCGACAAATCCCCTTCTTCTGCTTCTCCTTGTCCAGTGGTTGATAACCCCTCAGGATGTACAGCATCAGATCTAGAGGAGCTACTGTGTGGACCAACAGCACCTTTCCTGGAAAGTTCACTGACCGCTCCGGTGATGTCCTGTGAAAGTCAAAGGAGATTAAAAAAAAATAAAAATGAAAGACTAAACTAAGTCTAAAACATTACAAGAATAAGAAATAAAAGTTAGATTATCTAACTCAGGACTGTTAAGAATCATATTTAGACTTATATATTACATTGTCTATGTCTATAAAGGCAATAGTGACAAGGACTTTGTTTGGAATTGGTGATTAAATTACAGCAGTTTGGATTTGTAATTGAAGGCTTTTACTTTCATTTAGTCTGAAATTGCTTCAGGATCAGTTTCAGTTTCTACCATGTGACCTTTTTCCAAGGCAGCAAATTTGCTAATTTTAGATAAACATTGCCACCCACTGGTCATTTAACCACATTAAACTCATGCGTTTCTAACTTGAATTTCCACTATATGACTTTTAAGGAATTTAATGAAAGGAATTAAGTGTATTTTTTTGGTAAAATGAAAGTCATTACTATATTGACATGTGTGATTCCAGTGAATAATTTCCAGTGAAAAGCATGCTGTCTTCACTTAAAGACTATCTTTAGAGTACAAAGTACAGAGGACTATATGTTTTATGTAGTCACAGTGACCGCCACCTTTGGCCACCAAATTCTCAGTTTATCCATGAGTCCAAGTGGACGTTTGTGGCAGATGTACAGTAATTCCCTCCAGGTACTGCTGAGATATTGCATTCACGAGAATGACACAGACGGCCAACTTGAAAAAACAATGCCTGTAGCAACGCCTGTTACTGGCACGGAGGCATGTCAATACTTGATGCTAGAGACATAAGGTTAACTTGGCAGTAACAAAAGACTCCTCCTGATGTCCTACCTGACTGGAGGTCTGGCCTGTCGAAGAGGGTCTGCGAGCTCCTTCCTGCTTCAGCCTCAATTTATACAGAGCCAGCTCTGTGGAAGAAGAATTCAGAAAACATTTAGCTGAGAATCAGACACAGAACACTTTTTGAGCTCTGCCAGGTATCAAGATAAAGCTTTCCAAATTATATGTGTGTATATATATATAAAAAAAAAAACAACAACCATGAAAATCAGTCTATTGTGTGTAAAGGTATACAAGTAGCAAACAAAAGCTGGTGTGAACCCTTGTAGCAGCAACACTTACTGCTTGCGGATTTCTCTGGTTGAGGCCCCTCGGGCTCCTGTATATTCCAGGTAACCCTCTTCACTTGAGTCTTGGATTTTACTCCTAATCCAGTCGATTCATTCTTCCCCTCCTCTACTTCCTTCTCCTGTTTGACAGATGCACTGCTTCCCTCTGTGCACTCAGACTTCACGTAGTCCAGGTTGTCTAGCATCACATCAACATTGAAGTCATCGTCGGAGTCTGAGGGTAGCTGCTCTTCCTGCTTCACGGGGACAGTCAACCCAGCAGTGTTTGGTTGCTCTGTAGAGGCCGTTGACTCTGGGTGAGACTGAGAGGCCACATTCTGGAGGCTGTCTGTTGCAGCAGGTGTGGTCAGTGTAGATAATGAGGTGACAGGGGGTAAGTGGCACAACTGTGGGGAACTTGGCTCAGATTTAATTATGGGGATTTCACAAGTTTCCGTCTTAATGCTTTTACATGTCTCAGTCTTGATGAGATCTTTGTTGTCCTCACCTTTGACTACCATCACAGCATGGCTGACTGTTTCTTCTTTCTTAATTGGTTTAGTAAGAGGAAAATCTTCAAACATGTCAAAAGATGGTTGTTTTTCTTGTTTAATTTCTTTTTCAACCTTTATCTCTTTCACCATTTCTGCTGTTGCGGTCTGGCTATCTATCCTGAGGTCTTCCTTTTTAATTTTAGAGGCAAAGTTACAGGGAGGAGTTTCCTGTTTTTTCACCGAAGCAACTTTTTCCTCTTTGATGGAGCTTCGAGTGATATCCTTCTCTTTTTTCTTAGCCTTTAAATGTTTTGTGTCTTTAGAGGATGAAACACAAGAGCCTGAAGTTTTCTGTGAACTCTGGGATGATGATCCCCCTTCTTTCCTTCTCTCTCTTGAGCTCGATCTGGACCTGCGCCTCCTCTTGTCTTTTGACCGTGACTCCCCCTTGTCTTTAGACGGGAGAGACGATTGTTGCAGTGGCATGTGTTCTTTCCTCCTTTCCCTGGATCTGGATCTGGATCTGGACCGTGATTTTGAGCAAGAGCGACCACGTTTACGGTCTATTGATTTAGATCTGGACCTAGAACGTGATTTTGACCGAGACTTTGAGCGAGACCGACCGTGTCTCTTGTCCTTTGACACCTGTCTTCTCTCACAGTCTCTTTCTCTGCCCTCATTTCTCTCTTTGTTCTTTTGTATATGCTTCTTCCCATGTGAACTCTCTCTGCTGCTAGAGCTGGAACCAGACCTAGCATCACAGAATGACAGAAAAAAAAAAACATTTTATCGTCAGTAAAGGTCTTAATGTCACCACATGGTTAGTTGATAGCAAGAATATAGTAGAGTATTACATTTCATTTACCTTGATCGCCTCCTATCTTTGGACCGTGATCGGGACCGCTGTCTCTTTCTGTGAGTCCTATCACAGGAATTGGAGTGCGAGCTTTCTGAGGTTGAGCGTGCCCTCCTCCTCTCTCTGGAGCTTGATCGCCTAGAACTCCTTTCTTTGTCCACCTTTTCTTTCTTCCGGTCTCCCTGGCCTGAGGTGTGATGGTGTCCTCTCCAGCCTCTGTCTGTCTCTGGACTGCTAGAGTGTCGCTCCTTCAAAGGTTGCGAGGTTTTCTTCTTATGGCCCAAATCTCTTGATGGGGATTTGGAACAGGATTTAGAATCTGATTTAGTTTCTGCCTTTTGTTTCTTCTTGGTGGTAGCAGAACTGGATGCTGTTGAAATGTTCTTAGAGTTCGGGGGAGCAGTGTTGGGAGTTCCAGCACTCTGTCCACTCTCCTCTTCTAGAGTCTCTCCCTCAGTCTTTAAATGATCCAGACTGTAACGAACAGGCGGTGTAGTGCCTGTTTCTGATTTCAAACTTTTAAGGCTGTTACCAAACCTTTCAGCTGCTCCTGCATCATCTAGCCCTGGCTCTTTCTTAATTTTAGTGTCAAGTAATGCTGTTCGTTTCCCAGCCTCAGTGTCTACTAGTCTGGATTCTTTTTCAACTTTGACATATACCTCTGATCTTCTGACCTCCTGTGATATGGTTTCCTGAGAACTAGCCCTCCTTGGTTTTTCCTCTGAGATCTCAATGTCCTGTGTTTCAGTTTTCACATGAACCAGGTTCTGCTTGCTTAAACCCTCCTTGTTTCTTATACTAGGGTCCTTCACCTCATGTGTGGTGTGTTGTGAGCTGCCACCCAGCCTTGTGCTCTCAGCCTCATCATCTGAGCTGCTGGAGTCTGACAGAGTGGGATTAAAGGGATCGTAGATATTGTTATTGTCTTGTTCCTTGTTCACCAGCGTACGTGATGCCAGGAGCATCTGTTTGTCCCTGTGCAGCTGTCTCTTTCTTGCTTCTTCTTCCTTTTTTCTCCAAGGTTCCTGCGCGCTGCCTCCACTGGCAGAGGATGACGAGACGCTCAGCCGCCTTGAATGCCAGGAGTTCCCACTGGAGTTAATGCGGAAGCTCACTGCTGATGAAGATGATGATGAGGAAGATGAGGAATAACGTGGCTGGCCTGAGGGAGAGCCAGTGGAGGAGGAAGAAGAGGAGAATGAGTTGGAGAAGGTTGATGACGTGCCTGCTCCATCCGGCCTCTGCCTCTGGGCCTGACCGTCATTCCTGCCCTTTTGCTGGTCTACACTTTGCTGCCTTCCCTTGTCCCCAGAAAGGCTGTTCATGCCTGTTTCTGGCATACCGTAACCATTACTACTGGTGGTAGAATTACTGCTATTTCCCCTACTACCATCCCTTGTGATACCATTGCTCTCCCTTTTTATTTTTGGTATCCTAGGAAGCACTGACACATCTACCCACATGGGCTTTGTAGGTGTTTTTTTAGACTGGGAATGTGAGGGGGCTATTCCCTTGCTCTTGGAGCTGGAGTCTTTGGTGGGGTGGATGGATGATGAGGGGCTGGGCGCTCTAACTCCATTGGTTGCCCAGTGACCAGGACGGTGGGTGGGTCTGATTGGATGAGGTGGCTGCAATCTCGGATGAACTCGGGGTGGTAAATCAGAATGGGGGGGTGGTTGGATGTGGCTGGCTGAGGTGGGCATGTGGGTGGGTAAGCAGGAAGACCTCTGGGTAAAAGGTCTGTTCGTGGAGCTATGGGAAGATCCTGGTAGGTCTCCATTGTAGTGGGGAGAATCATCTCCTTGGTTGGGTGACATCACTGGGTTGATCTGGGTGCTGGCATCTCCAGAGCTACTGCTGTTGCTGCAACCTGGCTTTAATGCAGATGGCATCACTGTAACACAAAAAAAATTACAAATGATAAACACATATAAAGGGAGGAATAATTAGGTAATTTTACTTCTTTTCATTTGTGCTGAAGATTAAACTGACTTACTTATGTGGTCACAATAAACACAATGAAAACAGTGTTGAGGAAAACCAGAAAACAGGAAATGTTGACAGCAACAGGCTCAGTCAGTCACAATCAGCTGAGGATGAGTAATAACACACTGTTTTGAAGTTTGATATTTACCACCTAGTCATGCATTTTACACAAAGCAGTTAGGTTGAACTTAATTTGAAGTTGTTTGATACTAACTAGCATCTATTATTTTCATGGGAGGTAAGATAAAGTCCTATCTCTGGTCCTCTGTCTGCCTCTTCCAACCACCATGTGGTGGCCACTTTGTATTTAAAAAATATGCCACACACACACTTACTTGGCTTTGTAGCTTTAAGGGAACCATCTCGATTAATAATGACATCAGAGCTGTCCATCAAGAGCATGCTCTGTCCCGATAAGATGCTTCCCAGCAGGTCAGGCACAGGAGCTGCCTCCACAACACCCCCTGATGGGGGGATGTCCATATCCCTCCTGGTACAGCAAAGCAAACCCCGAATTAGATCAACCGAGCAAGGCTCCATCAAGCAAGATATCATCTTGACCACCAAGACTGAGACACCTATAGCACCTCACAAGGCAAATGCTTGTTCATGTTCGAGATTTTTAAGCACAATCAAGAAGTATGTCACCCAGTTTCAACAGGGGTGTCGCGGGTTCGTCGCAGGATACCAGAAAAAATGATGGTCCAGCCAAAAACTCCCGTTTGATGGGTTTATTACCAACACCAATGCAACAGTGAAAAATATTTACAGTGCAGGAAAAAGGGTGCCAGGAACAAAAAAAACCCCCAAGAACAACAACAAAAGTATGTACACAGGAACTCACGGGATACAACCACAATAATACTGCCAACATCACACTCCAACAACTCCAACTCCAACAACTCCAGAGCAGAAGTGCACCTTATTTATAGGCCCTTAACCCCTCCCCTCGGGCAGACCACCGCTAATTGCTTGGGGTTTCAGGCTTATTAACTTGAGAAATAAAGGAAAATGACAAAATAATAATAAACTGTAAACATAACCATAATAAAACAGAAATGCTTAACAAATGGCTCTTTGTTTCTACATAAACACAAAATAAATCAGAAAACACCTGTAAATAAATATAATGGTTCAGTCTGTGTCACATGTCTTGTTATTAGCGCGGCACTATTCGCTATTTAACCCATGACCGGGAAATGAGTCGGTTTGGCTGTGCGGGCAGACGGGCAGCAGCATCACAGGGGTGAGTCCGCGTGTGTGTGTGTGGGAAGCCGGTAGACGCCGAGTGTGCACCCTCGTGCGTACTAGCGGACCAAACAGTAAATGTGAGTTCTGGTGACAAACTGTTTCTGTATGACTGCAGGCTGTGAGTGCGAACCCGCCGGGAAACGGAGATGCACTCCCGTCATGCGCTCCCGTGCCAGAGAGGCGCACAGCCTCTGCTAGTAGACGAACGCTCTTTAGCGCTCCGTCACAATATCCTCCTCCTCCCAGAGGTTGACGATGTGCGGCAACCTGGATAAATAATCTGCCACCACATTGGTTTTGCCAGCTTGATGACGGATCGTGAATTTGAAAGGCTGGAGGGAGAGGTACCAGCGGGTGAGCCGACTGTTGTGGTCTTTCATTGAGTTCATCCACGTTAGTGCTCGGTGGTCGGTCTCGAGGTCGAACTCTCTTCCCAGCAGGTAATAACGCAAGCCCTCCAGGGCCCACTTGATGGCCAGGCCCTCCTTCTCCAGAGCGGAGTACCTGGTCTCCCGTGGAAGCAGCTTGCGGCTCAGGTACAGCACCGGTTGTTCCTCTCCGGGTGCACCTTGGGCCAGAACAGCTCCCAGCCCCACGGCAGACGCGTCTGTCTGGACCAGGCAGGTCTTCAGGGTCTGGAAGGCGGTCTCGCAGTCTTCACTCCAGCTGACCGGATTCCTCTGGTCCTTCGCTGTGAGGGCGGTCAGCGGAGCAGCGATGGTGGTGAACTGGGGCACAAAGCGCCTGTACCAGCCAGCCAGGCCCAGGAAGGACTTCTTTGTGCGGGGCCGCGGGCAGCTGCGGATGGCCTCCACTTTGTCCAGCTGTGGCCCTCTTCGCCATGCCCCAGCCGATAGCCAAGGTATCTTGCCTCTGCCTTGGCCCACTGACACTTGGCAGGATTCAAATCAGTCCCGCCTGCTGGATCTGGCCCAGGACTCTCTCCAGGTGCTGCAAGTGCTGCTCCCAGGTGTCGCTAAAGATGACCACGTCATCTAGGTAGGCAGCACTGCAGTCCTCACACCCCTGCAGGACACGGTCCATCAGCCTCTGGAAGGTTGCAGGAGCTCCATGGAGACCGAAGGGCATCACAGTAAACTGGAAGAGACCAGCAGGCGTCCGGAATGCGGTGTAAGGGCGGCTGGACACCTCCAGGGGCACCTGCCAGTAGCCCTTGCAGAGGTCGAGGGTGGTGATGAACCTGGCCCGCCCAATCTTCTCCAGAAGGGCATCGGGTAAGCATCAAACTCAGACATGGCGTTGAGCCTCCTGAAGTCGATGCAGATGCGGAGTGAGCCATCTTTCTTCACCACGATGATCACTGGACTGCACCACTCGGACTGGGATGGCTCGATCACCCCCAGGCGTTGCATCTCCTCCACTTCTTCAGGAGCTTCTCCACCAGATGCTGAGGCACCCTATAGGACCGCTGGCGGACTGGCCCCCTCTCCTTCAGATGGACGATGTGCTCGACCAGGACCGTCTTCCCCGGGTTGGCGGCGAACAACTTGGAGACTCGCTGGAACACCTCGTCGAGTTGGCTGGTCTGGATGGCAGAGAGGTGGTCGAGAGCTGGTTTGGCCGACTGGTTGAAATCGGCTGGGGACGATTCCTCCTCCCCTTCGCTGTCCACCTCCGCCACCACCAGGGACGCCACAGGACCCGGGCCAGGAGCCTCCTTCCACTCCTTAAGCAGGTTGATGTGGTACATCTGCTTCACCTTTTTCTTGTCTGGCTGGTGGATCTCGTAGGTGACAGGACCCATTTTGCGGAGGACTGTGCAATTTCCCGGAGGGAACCTCCCAAAGGGATTAATAAAGTACTCTGTCTGTCTGTCTGTCTGTCTGCCACTTAGCGAGCAGCTTGCTGGTGGAGGACGGCAGGAGGAGCAGGACCTTCTGGCCAGGCTGGAACTCTCGATGACGGGCCTGTCGGTCATACCAGGCCTTCTGGGACTGCTGGGCCTCTCGGAGGTTGACCTCAGCCTCCTCTCTGTACCTCGCCAACCGGTCCCTCATCTCGAGCACGAGCTGGACCACACCCCGATCACTGGCTACGGATGAAGGAGCCTCCCAACTCTTCCGCAGGAGGTCCAACTGTTTGTCGCCCTTTCCAGAGTCCAGCCCCGCGACCACCTTGTCAAACAAGGGCTTGAGAGACTCATCCTTCCTTTGCACAGTCCCAATGTTCCCTGGCACCTCCCACATGTCCTTTAAAAGTCCATCCTTGCCATCCGGCCCCATGAGGTTCAGTCCCTTTTCAGCCAAGGGGTAGGAGTGCCTGTCCCCATGTACACACATAATGTCCTCCTGTGCATTAAAGTCAATGACCCCGGTGGGCACTAAATCCCTTCGAACCAGCGTTAAAAAGCTGCCAGAGTCAATGAGAGCAGTCACAGGCTGTCCATTAATAAACACCTCCTTGAAGCACTGCTGCTTCCCTGCAACATTTGCCTCCTCAGCTCGCGGGGTGTAACAGGCACCAGTAAGTTTAGCTGATCTGATTGGGCACAGGGATGCTTTGTGCCCTGGCTGCTTAGCTCCTTACCGGTACCTCGCTGACTGGCTGCTGAGCTGTGTTCTCCAGGTGGCTGGCGGCTGCCTCTGACTGCTGGTCGGGGCTGTGACTGGAGCTGATGACTGGGCCCGCCTGGGTGTCCAGCTGGGTCTACTCTTCGGGCGTTGATGTACTGAAGTGCCAGCTTGGACGCAGCCAGCCCATCTGCCGGTTCGTGCTCCTTCACCCAGGTGCGGATGTCAGCTGGCAGGACACGCAGGAGCTGCTCCAGGATGATGTGCTCACCAATCTGCTCCTTGGTGTGCTGCTCCGGACGAATCCAGCGCCGGTAGAGTCCCTTCAGGCGGTGGTTCTCTCGGGTTCTCTCCAGGTGGAACCATCCCGGACCGGAACTGCTGGCGATATGTCTCCGGCGAGATATCAAATTTGGCCAGGAGCGCTGCCCTCAGGTCAGGGTACAGGTGGGCCCTCTCCTCGTCCATCGCTGTGTAGGCCTCGAGCGCCCTCCCACTGAGCAATGGCACCAGGCGGCATGCCCACTCAGACTGCGGCCACCCCCAACTCTTGGCAATGCGCTCAAAGCGCAGGAGATAGTTCTCAATGTCCTCACCGGCCTCATATGGAGGGATTTTGGGGTCACCGTGTGGTCTGGTGTCCGGCCTGGGGGGTCCATCTCCGCTGCTCACGTCACTCCTGGGAGGGCCCATAGGAGAACTGTGGAGCTGTCGGGAAGCAGGTGTTGGCAGATCCAGCCGAAGGCTCATGGTCGACCCTTCAGTTGGAGACGTGGCCTCCGCAGGTGCCGGATTGGGTGCTGCAGCCCAGAGTTCTCTAAGCTCAGCCAGGAATCCCTCTTCCCTCCTCTGCTGGCCTTCCATAAAACGTCTCATGAAGCCAATGAGCTCACCCATAGGTTGTGTGGCTCCCTCATGGGCAGACAGCTCCTTCTCCTCCTCCTCGTCTGCATCATACTTCCTCTGTTGCGAATGGCGTTTCCGTCGGCTGGCCATTCCACTTCTGACACCAAATGTCGCGGGTTCGTCGCAGGATACCAGGAAAAATAATGGTCCAGCCAAAAACTCCTGTTTGGCTGGACCAAACAGAGATGCGCTCCCGTCATGCACTCCCGTGCCAGAGAGGCGCACAGCCTCTGCTAGCAGACGAGCGCTCTTTAGCGCACCGTCACAAGGGGACTATATAAAGAATTTTTCATTTGTTTAATTTTGTTTGCATCTTCTTTAAGCCAAAGGGTATTGTGGACAATTGTGAAACTGTAAATATTATAAACATTTAAAGACTGAAGCAATGTGGAGAGACTAAGTGAATTATTTTGCAAGACAGATCATTAAATCTCAAGGCTGTACTGCATAACAAACACTACACATCCTGGCAAAAAGGCAATGTTACCTGGAAAGGCTTGCAGTGACTGGTCGAGCTACAGGCTGGTGAGATCGAAGAGCAGAGCGAGAAATCCCTCGTCGCTTAGCCTCCAGTAACGATGTAACACGGGCCTGCTGCTCTTCTTCCTCACTGGTAAAATTGATATCGTAAGGCACAATTTGCTTGATTATTAACACAGTATATTCTCAGATACACACAAATACATAAACAGAGTGAAACATACATAACCTCTAGCCACACATGTATAATCATAAATAGATGACAGTGATAGCCACATAATTATAATGACAGAGCTGACCCAAACGCTAGACCAGTATGTGACTGGCACTTGTAACCATCTCTATGCATTCTCTATATATTTAACGATATCAGGAAAATCAACAAATATTTGAAGTTTGTAAAATGGTGTTTATAACAGCCCCATAATATGAACAAGTGTTCTTACTGATCCACAAATGGATCCAGGTCAAATGGATCTCCATAGATAGACAGGGATGCAGCGCCTATGTCAGCACGCATGCCACTTAGCGTGTGCTCCGATGGCCGGTACACTGTAGGCAGTGAAGAGCTCTTCTTGTCCTTTACAATTCCGAGATTATTAGCAATACGGCTTCTAGGGGTGGCTGTCTTTTTCAACACCTAGGACGAAAACATAGGTACAAAGTTTATCTAGAGAGAAAAGCATCATCACTACATGAGAAATTAGTTCTTCATTGTTGACATTCAGTGTTAGATACATCTAGTGAGAAGCTTAACATTAAATCCCTTAAATCTCAAGACTGATGTCCACGACACACTCACCATCTTTTTTCTGGATCTACTCCTCCTTGCTTTCCGTTTCCTCCTTTTGACTCCTGTACTTGTTGCTTTACCATTTTTAGCCATAGCAGAGGATGTCTTCTTCCGTCTGACCTTTCTGCGCTTTCCTATGTAATCAATCATAAAAATAAAAAAAATCATTCAAAAAACACATGGATATTTCATAGTGATACCTTGCCTTTGCCTTAAGGACATTTGTTTGTGTGTGTGCTTGTGATTGTGCTAACCCTATCTGAAATCTGTTATGTATTTGTATGTGTGTGGCTTACTTACGCCTGTGGCTAGACCCAGGACGAGGTGTGAAGTCCCGTATATATACTGACGTATTGAGACCAGCCACCACAGCATTAATAGTGTCATCAAGCCAAGTGGACTGGATCAGATATGTGGGAGCCAACTAGTAAGAAAAAGTTTACATTACTCCACTGCTTTCACAAATCATTACTGTCACAACTCCCAAACGCATGCACTGGTCCTTAACACAAGCATTTCACTCACCAATCAAATGCAACTACTGTCTTTAAAAAAAGCCATTGTTTCTGCTGTCAGTAAAGCTGAAAAACATTACCTTAATACACAGCTTAATAAGTCATAAATGTCATCAGTGAATCTAATCTGCACAACAACAACCAGTGTTCAACATCAAGACATTTCTGTGAGATCCAGCCTTGAGTTTATGTTATGGAAGTGAGTTAGAAAAAAAGCCAAGACGGAAGCATCACGCCTCATGCCAAACCTGTGATGTGCGTGCCTGTGTGATGCGATGTCGATTGACATTCGCTCGAACCCTCTCACTCTGCTGAGTTCGGGCAATAGCTCTGGTGGGACCTGCAGCATGGGACTGTGAGCGACTGGTGGCAGGACGGGCAGTAGAAGGGATGCTCTCTGTATCACTAATTTCTTCAGCTGAACCCCCTGAGAGAAGAAGATTTAAATGTCTCACTTGTGAAAAGATACAAATGAGTGCAAACAATTCTGCATTCTTAATCATGGGTAATGAACTTGTTTTTGTTGTTGCATTAACTTTTACTTGAACATGAGTTACATACATAAAGAGCAAGTCCACAAAGAAAATGAACTCAAAACAAATACATAAACATGGATTAAGGCAGCTTTTCTTTAAGATCTTCATGTCTGCACAGGACTTATCAAGCCCAAAAAGTTGTTTGAGTCTGTATGAATTTAACAAGGCGAATCAATTAAGGGCTTACTTGAGTGACGGTTGTTGGCTTCACACTCAGGGCAGAACCATTCCTCTACAGGAACAGAGTCAAGAGGTGGAGTGAGACACTCCATGTGATACCTATGGAATGAATAGGCTTAACAAATTACTCTGATAACAAGAAATCAGACAACAGATTTCAAGGCTGTAATAAAGGCAATAGTACAACATCTGTCTCACCCAGCATCACAGCCATCACAGAGCAAGAGGCGGTCCTCACGGTCACTGCCCCCACACACCTCACAATTGGTCTGTTCCAGGTCCAAATCTACTCTTTCCTCTTGACCTTCCTTCACAGTCTTTTGCACTGTAATCTGAAATCAGTCATCAAAAAAAATTATAAACAAGCTATTAGTCCACACAGCATAAAAGTATAGAGTAATAAATGTACCAGAAGTCACTCTAGTGAAGGCTGAATGCACTCACCATTTTCTTCACTTTGCCTCCATAACATTTTCTTAGGTATATGCTGTTGAAGGCAATACGGTCTACAGGACATGAGTTTGCATTCTAAGTAATGGAGAACAAAAACAGAAAATGGACCATTCAGTTTCCTCTGCCACAGATGTTTTTTTTTTTTAAATACAGAGCATATACTGATAATCAAAGGATATAAGGTGCTCTCTAACACAGTGCTTTCAATTTGGGCGAATACAAAATTTAGACCCACCTTGGCCCACGCAAGGATGCAGTCGAGACAGAAGTAGTGCTCACAGCTTTCTGGTGTTGCAACAGGCTGGCTACTGAATGAGTTAAGGCAGATGGGACACTTGTCTGTGTCGTCATCTGAGCTCATCTCTGCAAAGTCAGCAGAGGTTCCCCCAAATGCGCCATCCTCAGCCTTAGCATCTTCCTCCTCTTCTTCATCTGATAAAAATGGGTAGAAATTTGTTGCATATGTACTATACACACTATATTTATTGAGGACATTGCAATGTAACAGTAAGAAGTGGACACATAATATGTATTTCAAATGGGCAGTGTATCACAGAAGCTTGGTTTTCCTCATTCTGTGCTACAGAAAAACTAAAGCTTGTGAAGTTGTATAAACTCCAATATTGTGTACATTGAAACAAAGCAGGTAAAAATTAGAGGCGATTGTGTATTTTGCTGAGTCAAATTGAGCAAAAAATAATATATTATAACCTAATAAAAACCATTACCTTCTTCTTCCTCCTCCTCATCTTCCTCTCCATCTAGGTGACCCTCCTCTTCTTCCTCACCACTGTCAGATTCTCCCTCCTCAGACTCCTCTTCATCATCATCGGAGTCATCTAACAGGAAAATAAAATTAAAAAATACACACAAGATGCATGAGGTTGTACAAGCATTAAAGCATTTGCATTGAAGCCACACGCAATTTGTTGAAAAAATTTACTCATTAATTAATCAACTTATGATACATAAGAAACACGCTACTACCTGAGATGGCCCACTGTGCAGCCCTTTTCCCTTTGCTGTGGGATGTATTGCGGTTGATCAGCTCATCCTGGCTGTCATCTTCATCCATGGCTGACCATCAGAAGAAGGGATGAACAAATTCTCTGACAGCTTCTTCGAAGATAGATAGATAGAAGAGAGACCACAATTGCAGATAGTGTTTAAATAAATATGTCTGACTGAATCTCATTAGGAAATGAATGCATTAGTAACAATCTACTCACTGTTTAAGGAGCAACTGATGAAGAGAAGATATCTATGGAATGACAAAGTGATTTTGAGCCGGAGTCCTGAAGCAGAAGAGGAAAGTGATCATGAAACATACGCCCTCGGTCTATGAGAAGTAGCAATATCTACAATGAACAAACAAATTAAGTCAAGCAAGATCTTCTTACTAACCCACGGGTGACATATCACACTACAGAGCAGCAGTTTTAATGTAACTCACTTTTATTGTTTGCTGAGAATCAGGTAAACTAACACGGGCTAGCTAGCAGGCTGCAGCATATGCTAACGCTACATTTGTAAACAAAGAAGAAAACCGGGCACCAAACAGGGTGTTTCATCTATACCTCGTGGTAAAACACACATTCAGCATATATATAGACGCACACATTGCAGATATACATACTGACAACCACGTGAAACTAGCCTGTAGTGTAGCTAGTAACATTAGCTTCATGACCGTAAGAGCTCGTTCGCTAGCCGCACAACAGCTAAATTTAGCCAACGTCAACTGCAAAGCACCTTCGGTCTCTGAGCTAAAAACACTCTGTGTGTGAAGAATTTTAGTTATGAGGAGTTAACCCTCATAATCGCGATGTCCTACCCGAGGGCTGAATATTAATTTCAAGCCTACCCTGGTAAGTAGTGGGAGGTTTGTTAGTCACATTTGAAGTCTCCACGGTTGTTGAGTGACACCACCGGCTGGTGAGAGACGGAAATGGCCGAGTGCACTCTGACGACTGAAACTCTTTAAAGAGACAATATCCATTTATATGAGAGCAGTCGTACAAACACGTGAATGAAGTTACAGTGTTTATGTTTTTTAATGTGGATATTTAGTGTGTATTTATGTATATTAGAGTGTGTTAAAGCTCTGTAATCAAATAAACAATAGGGGAAAAAACTGAATCTAAACATCTAAACAATTTGATTAACAGGTGTTTTGTTTACATGGACCAACAAGAGGTCACGTGTTTTGTGAGTTTGCCAGTTTTAGAGAAGTGAAATAGACCCATATCACTAATTATAAGAAACATAATGTAGTAAATATACATATATATATAATATAAGTATAATAAAAAGAAAACAGTACAAATTTAAATGGGACTTAAATGATTTACACAACTGACATACGGCCTCAGATTGATTATATATACAGTAGTTCAGGTTAGTGCATAATTCAAAGGCACATCACACTAATAGGTTAAATAATAAATGATTAATTCGTTAATAATCAACTATGACAAGGTTATATTTTTGCATCCAGTACCCAACCCTCACTTTATACCCATCAAACCATTTTAAAAGTCTCATAAATTGTACTGAAATGTTGTAAGAGTCTTTTATTTCTACTATTATTTCCTATAAGCGCACGAGAAGTCAGAACAGCAATCTAGTGCTGCTGTCGCCCCCTAGTGGTGACTTCATCTTGACAAAGCCAGCCGTTACATAATAAATAGTAATCCTGATTTACTACTTCGTGTCATGAGGTCATGTGTATCCTGGCTGGAAATAATCCGACAGAGCTTTGACAGTCAAAAACTGGTTCGATTAAAACTACAGGCCAACCTAAACCAAAAAAAGTTGCTTTATAATATCCCAGAAACAAAGAAAGAACACCATGTTCTAGTTAAGTTGACAGGGGGTCCATTAAGGGCATTTTGGTGTTAATGTATAGAAAGGGGTCTTTTCTTTAACCTTTTAAAAAAACTCGATAAAAAACAATAATTACACACCTAAACCAAAAAAAGTTGCTTTATAATATCATTGAAACAAAGAAAGAACACCATGTGCCAGTTGACAAACATCTATTACGGTGATAATAACATTGTAATGGCATCATGAGGTGATTTTTATGTATATGTAAAACAGGGGTCTTGTCTTATATTAAACCTTTAAAAAATCTGTTATGTAGCAATAAGATTCTATATAATAACGCGTCTGTTTTTTTTACTCTAATTCATTGTGCTCAGTTAAACAACAGTCCTATTATAAGATATAGACATTACAATGTTATTGTTACCATAATAGATGTTTTAAGGTTAATCATAAGAAAACATGGACATTTTTTGTTTTAGGTTGTTAATGGGTTTTCTTCGGGACAGTTTTCTTCTGTCAAAGTCCTGTCAGATTATTCCCAGCCAGGATACAAATAACCTCATGACATAAAGTAGTCAGTCTGGATTACAGTATGTCATTGTATTTTTACTTCCACACAAAATTCACCTCATGATGTCATAGATGTTACAGTGTTATTGTCACTACAACAGAATTTTTTTAAAGGTTAATTTTAAGAATGGTGTTTTCTAATAATTAAAAAAAAATCCATTATGCTGATTATAACATTGTAATATCTGCATATTCTGATAGGATTTTTCTTTAATTGAGCAAAATGAATGTTGTGTGTCAAAGTTCAAAATGGCCTAACCTAACTTTTTTTTTTTAATGTGCTGTTGAAATTGAAAGGGCAAGCACATTATGGCTTAATTGCAGCTTCAAATTGATCTGATGTCATACACTTCTTTGATGCTCTCAGGGAGTCTTGAACTCTCCCTCGGTAAATAATTGAGCGCTCATCATCATCTTCCTCCGCCTCCTCCTCCTCCTCAGATCAGCCTGTCGTGCTGCATCCTTGGTACGTGCACAGCCACACTCCGCTCATGGCAACACTGTACACAAGTAAGCCGAGTTCAACCACTTCACACGGGAGGGGTGGGGGCGTCCTCCACCAAACCCGCTTTAAATAAGCTTAGCGCACCTCCTGTGGCGGGTGCAGCATAATATGGGGTCTATTATAGTGCAAAGAAAACCTTGGTCTTGTTGATGTTTGCTCTAAATACTCGGCTGAGGCAGGAAACTGTTGACGGGATAATGGTTCGTTCCTAATGTACGACGTGCAGAACTGAACGCGCCGCACCCCAACTATAACTCTAAGAAGCAACCGTACGTGCTGGTTAAGTTAAGCCCACCTCCTAGAGATTTCTATTTGGTGACACTCTGGAATGGGTGGGTCGCTCAACTCGAACTGGGCAGACCATTGGCTGCGCGCGCTGCTAGTTTCTTTCTAATTTGCATAACCAGGTCGGGTTGCAGATGCAGGGGAGTGGGCAGGGTAGGGGTAGTGCAAGTGTACTCAACTTCTGCGTCGGTGTAGGCTTTACTATAATCTTAAAATGCACCTAACTTTACTGGTGCACTGTGATTTCTTTTAGAGGAAAAAACAGTTTGGATGTTGGGATAAATGGCAGACAAGATCCTGTCGGCGAAAATGAGAGATTTCTTCTTTTAAAATTAATCCAAAAGAAAACTTGGGGACATGGTAAGTAGCTCCCTTTATGTGCCACAATTCTTTATTCTGTCTATATGGTGTGGACGAATAGGCCACATCCAGTGGATCATTACATGTCATTTTTATACACATGTCTTTTCAGCTGTCAGAGGTAAATGTAATTATTTTGGAACTTTTTCATCACAGTTAAAATGAAAATAATATATTTCGGTACACATAGGCCTGCATGTAGACTGGGAGCCAGCTGTAATTTCTTGTTCTCTAGTACAGTTTGTTATAATGTTGGGATTTAAGATAATAGTCCATTTAATTTGGTTATTATGTAATGTGATGTGTAGATTTAAATAACTCTATTTTTAAAATTATATGTAATATGATTCAAAGATACATCACTAATCTCTACTGTTCATGTTGATCATGTCTGTTTTTCTTGAACTGTTTTATTTCAAAGCCTTTGTCTGTGCTGCTCCACAGATTTGTGTTTGTGCTTGTCAGGATCATGTGTGAGATCTAAAGGCAGGTAAGCCACTGACTAACGCACATTGTGCCAGTTGCCAGTTCCACTGTGCGTGTGACAGCGGCTAACCTGCTTTTGGGAACACTTCTCAGCTTTGGCTCCAAGACCAGCCACAGCCAGAGCAGGCAGACCCCCATCCAGCTCCCTGATCAGGTCTGGCTGCTGGGACAGGCTGCTTCAACATGAGTGCTCTCCTCCGCATGTCCATGTGTACTGTAGCCTACTTCCTCCCATGTTCACACAATGTCCCCTTATTTAGGGCCAGTAGCTTTTGCATGGCCTCCTATGGAGCAGACCTCTCTAATGCCACCTACTGTCAAGACTATTGGTGAGTGTTTTTGTTTCTGTTTCGTTCGTGTGGTTTCGACATGCTCCACATCACCATACTCGCTACTTTCGAATTTGAGGTCAGGGGCCCTCCAGCAAAAATGGGCATTACGATTGAAATTTAACTTGATTTTAGAACAAAATTGATCATAATAATATAGAGCGATTTGTTTCTGTGTCAACTGCGTGGTTTAGACATGGTCATCGGTGTCATGCTCATTGCGTTCAAATTTGAGGTCAGGGGCCTCTCCAGGGGTTCTTGTTCCCGGGGCCCTTGGTCAAAAATGAGCATTACTATGAAGACACTGAACTTGGTTTTAGAATAAAATGGATAAAAATATAGTAATGTGTTCACCTCTTTGTGCGAGTAGAAGCAGTTTTACAGTTGTTTACAAATTGTGAAGAAAATCCCAAGTAAGAAAATCCAAATCAATTGTATCCCTACATTATGTATTATCCCGTGTGTGTTTGTAAAAAGTATGCCTCAAGTGAGAAGTAAAGTTTCTACTCAAATCAATTCCGGCATTATGTATCTTACTTTCTGTTCCACTATGTAATGCATTTCTTGGTATCAGTCAGGGTGTTTTATTCCCATCGGTGCATAATGACTCACTGACACAGAGGAATAGATAAGTGCAGTATGTCAGACTCATTAACTCATAGTCCCATTCATCATCATAATGCGGACGTGCAGATGTTCACTCTTGTCCACATCGAGAGGTTTTTTCCCAGACACCCACTTGCCTGTTATAAATACAGCGCCTATCGATCAGTTTTCATCCGAAAGTGGTCAAATGTTCAGCCGCTACATTCACCCGAATCCTTCCAAAGTAGACTTGGATGGGATTCATGTGGAGTGCCATTGTATGAGCAAAATTAATTCCCTTGCTGTGGTGTCCTGAAACATCATCATAATCTGTTAATGTCCTGTTTATGAGATTGAGGTCCTCTGGGTTTAGATATGAAATGGGGGAGCTGGGATATATTTCACCTTGAATTTGCATGTAGGTTAACCAAAAAAAGAACAAATACATTAACCTAACCCTAACACTGCCCTGAGGTCATCTAAAAATAAAACATTAGATCTGAAGGGTCTACATGTTATGCAATTGCTTTCAGCATTCTAACTTTTTTTCCCTCTATGTCATTATGGATCACATGACCTGGCATTGACTACTTTATTATTTACAACATCAATGTAGTAGGTTTGAAATGCAGAGAGAAAGACTTTTTGTTTTGACATCAGGTGTATGTGCAGTATGCTGCGCGTCCACAGGTTGGCGCCAGTGTTGCACCATGCTGTGGGCTTGTCCAGACAGTGGGAACTAAACAAGGATTTGGAGCTTATCTAACCCCTGCCAAGTCAGACAGCCATAAATCTTCTCAGTCAAATCCAATTGTACATAATTAATCATATCTATCTCCTTACTTCTAAACACATGGTCAAGAATGACCAACATTGGAATAAAGTGCAAATGACTGAAGTATATTTTTGATGCTTTGAATTCCTGATATCCATTAATGTATTTCTTTAGAAAATAATTAATGTGCATGTTTGGGATTGTACCTGGCAAATGTCAGCAGATGAGAGTATTTATAGAAACCCACAGGGTTTCAGTCAGAGGTTAGCCAGAGCACTAGGAAAGCTCAAGTCATTCAGTGTGTGTGTGTAACAACCAGCATATTTACTCTTCAGGGTAAACAAACAGGAAAGGGGTGGAGGACAGAAGTGTTGGGCAGCAGGCCATAGTGGTGTGTGTTTGTCCTATCATGAAGGGGTGATTTTTAATCACAAACGACAGAATATAACAAAACAATAAGTCGCTTTTGTCGTCAGCGGTTTCAAGATAGACAGAACACACATGGGCTTGGGGGTAAAGTCCACAATTTTCTGCAATCAGATGTCCTCTGCTGGTAAGAAATGGGAATTAATGATGCTGATAGCACAAACAGATGACCAAAATGTATGTTTACAACTCAGCGAACTGTTAGTCAGGCTTCTCAAATGCTCACAAGTCTGCCGTGCCCTTGTGCCTTTATGCTTCACGTCTTGTAGATATGTCGTGTTACATCATCCATAACAGCCGCAACTGTGATACCGGGATGTTTGCCACATTTCCCTCTGCTCCCAAGGATGCACTCTGTGAACTTTCAATCAGCCAGCTGTGAATACTGGCTTTAAAATGCCCAGAAATGATTGTGCATCATAGGGCCCATTGTAACACAAGCAATGAGGAGAGCATGTATATTTCAGTACCTATAATATATTCATAATGCATGTCACATAGGCAGTGTAATTTTTAGAAAGTGTACACTGGTGTGTTAATTATTTACTGCTGGGTGCACCAGATGTGCTGCACCTACGCTCCCTGTTGCTGTAATTACAAGGACGCTTATTATGTGATTCAATAAACAGGGAATTAAGAAAAACAATCTCAACAAAAGATTATCTAAAACACAATGCACATTTTTATTATATTTAAATACATAGTCATAGTAATAATTGCTCTAGGT
Source organism: Centropyge bicolor (assembly GCA_037975185.1). Lineage (NCBI taxonomy): Eukaryota > Metazoa > Chordata > Actinopteri > Pomacanthidae > Centropyge > Centropyge bicolor. Next base: position 6,140,543 of record JBBMOC010000009.1, on the reverse strand, counting down.
AAAAGGTTTCTAAATTATTTTACATTTCATACAGATACTTTGCAGTGTTTACAGTAGCAAAACTCTGTAAATATATTTGTCTTATGTATATACAATGTGTATCAGGGTAGATTAAATAATGACAAAGTGTTACAAAGAAAAAGGGTTAAATAGGAAGTGACGGCGACAGAACAGTGAACAAGTTTCCCTTGGCCCTGTGGTCCATGTTTTATCTCCATGACGACTCTCTGGATGTCAGGACTGCAAGACACACAAACATAAGTGGGGATGATGATCCCTTTGTTTTGGAAAACATTTTTCAACTAAGACACAGCAGGACAAACCTGCTTCAATCTAGATATTCACACATGCTTATGAGAAGCTGACACAAGACCAGTTACTGGGTTAATTCCTTTACCCGTAGAGGTTGTGGACTATGATTAAAGTCTCATAGTCTGAGTAGCATTTTGGGACAGAATTGGTTTCAAGCATGTTTCTATAACAGGCATTGTGATATCTGTAGGTTCAGAGCAATAACCAGTTGTATAAAAGGAAACACCACACTGTAGATGGTAAAGAGAGAGAGCACACTCAAACACTTTGACCTGTCAACATAATAGAGAGACATATAAGATAATGCTAAGTGCTATGACAAAGTAAATAGTAAAGTGGTTTAGGTGGTTTGGATGGTCATTTGTGGATAACAGTAATGAAGATGACCAGAGCACTGAAAACAAGGTTTGCTATTAAGATTTAAGCAAGTAAGCTTATTCTAAATCTACAGTACATTGAGGCACATTGCAAGTTATGACAGGTCAAATGTTTGGTATGACGACAGCAAGAGAACCAGGCCAAAGAAAAATATCTTAATAAACTCTGGCCCTGCGACGCTACTTTTGAAATGTATCTCGTCTTTTAGCACGGAGCCTGACAAAAATAGTAAGCTCCTAAAATAAGTGGCACCGACTTCAAGCGGGGCAGAAAGAGAACAGAGAGATACATTTCACGGTAGGCAAACCAGGGCCAAGGCTTAACACAGGAAGAGAATGGGACAGTGCAATATGTTTTTGCAGAGCCCTCCATGAAAGGCTCTTGCTCTTTGGAAGTCAAGCGTCACCAAAGTACAAGGCATTGTATAGATATACCCCCCTCACATATAAAGAGTATCCATACATAAAAGGTAAACTGAAATGACATTGGTCTCATATCTTTCCATGTCACAGTATAAAAACAGCGCTACAATCAGAATGTCTGCTACAGTCATTCCCAGTGCGATCGATGTGTTACATGGAGATGCGGCGAAAAGCAGCTGTCGGTAGACAATTGTTGACTTGAGGGTGGGAAGGCCACTCTGTATTACAGAGGGTGGAATTAGGAGCCAAGTTCCCAGATGCATTAAAGTATAATGAAAGCAGCTACTGTTAGTCCAGAAGCAAACAGTGAGAGAGAGGAGGAGGGCGTTGAGGGGAGACAACATGAATGGATAGAGGGACCAAGAGAATTAAAGCATACACAGCTATGTGAGGAAATGGAAATCAACTGTAAAAAAAACAAAAATTAAGGACAGGAATCAGCAGAAGACTGAGAGTTAGGCGCAGATAAGAAGTCTTTGAGCCTTTAAAGGTAGAGCACAGGGAAGAGCTGCTGAGAAGGAGCAAAGACCTTCACCATACAGATGGTTCCACTACCCAGCACCAAAAACAGCAGCCTTAAACCCAATCAAGCTGGGGTAGAAAGTTGGGAGGGCAAGGGGCTCTGGGGACCAGGGGACGGGCAGGGCAGGAGAGGAGCAGAGCAGGGTGGACTTGGGAAGCAGCAGGGTCTCACACATACACACCCTCAGGGTTGAGACTGGACACTAGAGGGTTTTGCAGGTTGCGTGGATGTCCCAGGAACTGTTTGGCAGTGGGGCGAGGCGGTGATTCCACTGGAGTTACACTGTGGTCTGATGGGGAGAAAGGAATATTTTGGTCAATTGATTTTGACAGCTAATGTTGAGTTTGAGTTTCAATATTTCTGCTGTTTCCATACCTCCGTTACTGTATCCATCGTGCAGAAAATGTGCCAGTTCTAACTGCTCCAGTTGCTCCTGAAGCTCTGTGCGTGAGTTGGTGTGCGCTGGCAGGACACCTGTCTGTTGAATAAACTGCTGCAGGTTACACTGCCTCAGCTCCTTATTCAGCTCCTCCAGCTCCTCCTGTTTGGCCTGAGACGGAAAAGAACATGGATCAGTGAGGAAAACAAAAGGATGATTGAGAGCTTACACCAGTCAGCGTTGACTCACTCAACAATGACATCTTGTCTGCACGTAAACGGAAGTGAGCGCGATGAGTGAGAGTATGAAAATGAGATGAGCTAATGCCATATTGTAGATATGATATAAAGATATGATCCTCTTATGCATGATTTTAATGATAAGTGCTATAATAACACAACAACAGGAGACTTAATGTATTTATAAGGCAAGACTGCTGCATGTGTCTGTGTGGTCATTACTACTGTAAATGCTATGCATCATTTCACCATAAGGGGGCAGCAGAGTCTACAAGTCTTGTCTCAAGTCACCGATGGACACCATCAGCTCTCAGCCATCATCCGACCACTCAACCACAATGAATCATCACAACAACCATAAGCAATGCATCAGAACTTCAGCAGTCTGGAGCATACTTTTAGATGTATACACAATAATGCTCATTTGCCTGTTGCATTTCAAAGTTGTCTGAACTGACCAGATGCAAGAGGGAAAGATGTACATTAGCATTGTTTATTGAAACCGTTGAGTTCAGAGATCCTCCATCAAGACAGTGGCATCACCTCTGCACCAACAGATTAAACTGTGATGTGCAAAGCCAGGCCAGTCAATCAGTCTTAATCGACTATCCATTTGTGCTTAATCAATGTGTCTGCACACATTACAGGCGGCAGCAGCAGTTTGCTATAACCTCCAACTCCAGTGTGTGCATGTATGTGGGTGTGTGTGTGTATGTGTGTAATTGATGTTGGACTGAGGTAGCCTGCTGAGGCAGTTCACACCTGCAGGTCTGCCTCCATTAGCCTAATGACAGGAAGGCTATGTTCATCAGAACCAACACTTAAGCAGTCGGCTGGCAGCCTCAGCTGATCAGCTGACTGATGACTGACACAGCCAGATACACACACCTTTCCATTCCTATGGCTTATACTGTATTGTGTTAACATGTCATTAACAGGAAATAAAAGCATCTCATTTACTTTCAGGCTATGACTACCTGGGTGGCAAAAAGCTTCTGTGGTTACTTTCAGATAATAAATTCTTGCAGTGCATGTTATGGCATGGTGGCGCATATATATCAGAATATATGAAAAGAAGAAAGCCTAATATAGACTCTGTTCTGTTTGAACATTAAAAAAGTATATTTTCACTTAAACCTGTAAATAATCGGAAAGGTACAGAAAAATGTATAATATGTAAAATTAAGAAGAAATGTTTAAGATTGTGCATGATTTCTTGGCCAGAAATCAAATTTAAGCAAATTTGTGGCATTGACCAACGGAACTCCTTCATAGAAAATGAGATTCATTAGAAGATCAATACATCAAGCTTAGTTTCCTGTGAGAATAAAAAGCAACTTCATTGCAGACGCAGAATTTGCTAAATAAAGAAAGCAAGACTCCAATCTGCAAAAGCACTGTCAAAAGAAGGCTGTCTTGTAGTGGTCTCAGAGGACAAGTAGCAGTTTCTAAGCCTCTTCTCAGGAGGGGAAACAAGGCCAAACGCTTGGGGTGGGCTTAAAAAATACCAGCATTTCACAGTGGATGGATGGAAAAATGTCCTATTTACTGATGAATACATGTTTGAGATTTATGGCAGTAGAGAGAGAGCGATACAGCAGTGTATCAATCCAACAGTGAAACATGTTGGTGGGCATATTCAAGTCTGGGGGTGTTTTGCCTACTCTGGGGTTCAACACCTGCACCAGATCGACTTACCCTGACCAAAGAGAAGTACCACTCCACTTTTCATAGACATGCTACAGTCTCTGGTTTGCACCTTGGCGGAGTAGGATTCATACTGCAGCAGGATAATGACCTCAAAACCTTGCTACTTGCAGACCAAAGAAGACCAAGGAGTCCTGACTGTCATTGACTTTCCTCCACAGTCACCTGACTGCAACCCCATTGAACATTTATGGGGGCACTTGAAGAGCCAGGTCAAGTGCATGCTGGCATTAAGGCAACAGGGGACATACCAAATCATAAGATACTCTGAAATTCATGGATATTGTTTTAAAAAATGATTAAGCTGATATTAAAAATATTTGTATTGTAATAAATGCTAAACATATTTATTTACTTATTTATTTGGGTCTTGATTAATTCATTAGAGAAAAAATAACACAAATCAATCATGCTCAATGGCGCCCCTTGACCCCATATGTCACTGAACATACAACCAACCACAGTAGCTTTGTAAACATGATGGAAGCAGAGGACAAATGTTGCTGGGCACTGAATGCAAACGTTTACATTTACAAAAATGTTTTGTGCATTTTGTGCAGTAAGGAAATTTCATAAGAGTACTTTAACACTGATGTATCAGCTCAAAGCAAAGCTCTTAAGAGTGAGCTCAACCACACTCAGGGCAGTGGTTAAAAAATTAATAGAAAAAATATGTAATTAGTCACATGCTTGCCTACATCGGCCTTTCACTCTGTATGGTCTTTGCTAATGAAGACAAGGACCATTAAACTACTGATGTTTGCAGTGTGTGACAAAACATTCAAAACATCATCCAACACATTACGGTAAAGAGGAATTTATTTTTCTTCATTTCCCTAGCAGGAACTAGTCTGAATGATCAGCCATGAAGCGGAAACCCGAGTCCTGGGTTTTATGTGGATTATGAGGAAACTCGTGCTTCACTTCAAACTGGGTTAGGTCTTTATTGATACAGCCACATCTATGACAACCACCAAAAGAAAACAAACCATGACACCACAAACCAAGATAAGTTGAGTCTGAGTAGATCCAATAAAAGGGCCTTTTGTTCTACAAATCAATCCTCTTTGATCTCTGTTTCCACAGACAGGGTACAAGAATATGTATATACTGCCAATGTAATATAAACACTATTAGCAACCACATGCTCAGAACATGCACACAAGCAGATACCTGCTGAACCAGTTCAGCTAGACTGTGAATAGGACAATATAACTTTCATACATGATAGGATATGAGCATACAGTGTTCAGGTCATTGTCATTTCTTGAATAATTATATATATTTCAAAATGTCACAATAAATGATGCATCCTTATCATTCAGTATTCTTTAATTAGTGTCTTTGCACTGTTTGTCTGCAGAAGTATGCAGGTAGGAGAGGAATACAGTTTGACGGTATAGCTAGAAGAGGGTCTGTGTTACATCACTCAAATGACCACACATGGGCTGATGTGGATTTACAGCCCTTTCTCCAGAACTGTGACTTCTCTCCTTACCTGCAGCAGAGACTCTGCCTTCCCCAGAGCCTTGTCAGTCTCAGATAGCTGCTCCTCCAGATCAGTCCCATGAGTCTCCCGGCTCTGGAGCTCTGCCTTCACAGCATCGAGGGACTCCTCGGGTCTGCTGGCTTTCCCTTCCACCTGGCTTTCCCTCTGGATCTCCTGCTCCAGCTGAGCAGAGCGAACGGAGAACTCGTGGAGCCGCCGTCCGCAGTCGTCTAGCTTGGCATGGAGCTCCCCCAGCTTCCTCCTCATCCCTCGCTCCCTCTCCACCTCCGCCTGAAGCTCCTCTTCCCAGTACTGCTCTTGGGCGAGCTCGGCTTGGTTCCTCCGCATTGCTTGCTCCAGAACGTCCATCTCTTCTTGCAAGCGAGCGTCAGAGACTGGTGAAGGACATGGAGATCGATAGGAACGCTCCCAGGTGTGTGACTCCCTCTCTATTGCTTCTAGCTGGGCCTCGAAAGCCCTCAGTCTCTCCTGTTGCTGAAGAACCTTCCTAAATACCTCCTCTTTGGATGGGCCTATAGGTGATGTTGGAGAGGGGGATGGCACATGAGGGGGTACAGGGCTGGGAGAAGGGGAAGGGGATGCTCTTTGCTCTGGAGAGTCCCGAGGAGACCTCTTGTACTGTTTGGCTTTGGTTCTAGGAGAGGTGGATGGCCCAAGGTTAAAGGTGAGTGCTTTCTTAGGCTGACTGCGTTTTGAAGGCTCTGGCTCAGGATGCTTGGGCAGTGGGAGGGGAGTTGCTCTCTCTTGCTTTGAGGTCGGTACATCGCTGCTGCTGGGGCCAGTGCGGCGCAAGAAGAACTGAACTTCATTGCCGTGTTGGCCTAACTTAGCCAGAGACTCCAGAGGCTTCTCTGTGGCCAGCAGCTGCCTCTCTGTGTCTCTAAGACGCTGGATCAGAACATAACGGCCTGTCTGACCTGGGAACAGAAAGAGACAGAGCGAGACTTAAATCACCACCATATCAAATTGAAGAAGCTGTATGATGATTAAAACCTTAGTTTAAATTTTCTACATGAATCAGTTGTGACTTGATGAGTTACTTGTGAAAGACCTTTCTTCTCCTTCACTGTACTTAAAGGAGTTGGTTTGACTCCTCCCACTGATTCTACGCAAGTAACGCTAAGTGAACAAATGACATCAAACACATTATGATGATGCTGATACCTCTAAATCTCTACCTCTGAGGATTGGAATAAAAAGCTCCTGCCTAAGACTCGCATATCATGTAAAAAATGTTCAAATAAACTGAAGTTTCCACAAGGACCTTGAAATTAGGACAAACCCTCCCTAATGACTTGGCAGGCAGCTCACTCATGGAAGGAGGAGAGTGCTAAATCTGGAGTTATGTTGTTCAACACTATTGCAGCGTATGGCTTAAATGAAGCTGGAGGATACAGGGACAGAGAACCAGCTCAAATCCAAACTGACCTCCTGACAATCCGGTAGAGTGCTTGATTTGGGTTAGTGGAGAATGAAAAGGTAAGTGCAGAATGAGATCACTGCAACCCAAGCACAGCACTTGTTTTCTCTGCATCAATTTCTATCTGCAGGGCTGTAATCTAATCACTTAAGGCTGTTAGATAAACTGTCAAACAGACAATCAAGATGCCAAGTAACAACAAGTTGGGAGCTGGAATCACAACATGATGACACAGGCAAAAAAAAAAAAAAGTTTGAGATACTCACCAATAGCCTGGGCCAGAGCAATGACCACATCCTGGCAGGACGTCTCCTCTGACAGGCCGCACACAACACGCACCACTCCGTCCACCCACACTTTGAGCTCCATCTGGGACCAGGCAGGACGGGGGGGAACGCAAGACAGTCTTCAAAACAGATCACTTCAGGTTGGGTTGACTCAACTCAACACTGCATGGCACAGACTCTATAAGACAAGAAGAAAAAGACATATTAGAGGAGGGTTGATTGTCATACCAATTATCGAAAGTTTCACTGAGTTGTGACCCACAACATAATCTTACCCCCAACATACGACACAACTTGTTGCTAACCTAAATACAGTGCCCTCACTTGTTCTTCACTTCGTCGAAAATTGAGTTTCTACACCAAACAGTAGTGACGTCAAAAATGTGCTGTGCAGAGCATCATTGAATTGTAAATTTCAAGACCAGCAGCCGAGGGGTAGAGCAGTGTAGCATTTTGTTAAGTTCCTAGTGGTTAGTTAAGAACCCTGGCAGTATCTTGTGGACCTGGGAGCATAAATGCCAATCTGTAACCCAATTAAACGCTCTGCTGCCCTCCTTCAAAGCCGTTATGATAGCTTACTGCCAAGGGGAACGGACAGGGAAAGTGGAGCAACTCAAGTGTGTCTATGTTTGGGAGAGGGTGTTTGTGCGGGTAGAAATACATAGAAACATGGCAGGAGAGATGGAACAAGTGTGTGTGTGTGTCTGTGTGTGTTTGCGTCCCTCATTTTGATCCCCCTCAGCAGGACCAGAACTGGGTCTCATCAGACTTCAGAGAGCGGATCAGCAGGTAGCCTAACACGCGTCTGGGCAGCAGGTTTAACCTAAATGAATATCGTTATGTTCAGTCTTCTCTCTGCCTGTCTGTACTTTTACAGCTAAGCTTCAAAACAAGGTAATAAAATACCGCAGTGCTCATAAAAAGTGAAATGCCTCGGGCGATGGTAGGATTATCTATAGAACTTGGCACAGTAAATGTAACTTTGTAGTCTAGGTGGGTAAAAAGACAACTCTTCACCCACAGTCAGACAGATGGTGTTCTCTTTCTGTCTGTCTCTCTGCTTCTCAATGGGAGGTGTTCAATACCGAGCCCCACCATTATCTTGCCCCTCATTCAGTGCCTGGCTCTGCTCCACTGGCTGCCTATAGGGAGCTGCTTTGGAGGAATGCACTGACTTCATCTGCCAGCCGGAAGAATTCCTGCTTTTCTTAACAAAGCCCTCACCCCCTCCTCCTCCTCCTCTTCTGCTGCTGACCTGGCTGCCCTGCACCACCATTACTTCTCCGCTGTTTTGACGCCAAACACAAACTCTGCTGGGGAGCAACAGCCTATCTGATGTCGCAACAACATCACACAGGAACAGCTCGACATGACACACCACATACAGGGGGAGTGACAGCATGGCTCGGAGATTGAACCCCGCAGAACGAGATCACAGGAAGCATGCGGGAGATAGACACAGATGATCACGTGTGGCGGAAATTCCTTTGTGCCATGCGAATGAGGTGATTTCATCTGGAAAGAAACTTGATATGAAAAGGGAGTGCTGTCAAAAATCACACACCGCAAATTTCAACACAGCAGAGATGTCAATATTTTTCTTCGAGAGGACGATGAGTGTGCTGTGTTGCAATACATAATTAAGACTAACTGGCTGACTCAAAGAGTGAGTAGACAATCATTTACTTTAGCTGTGAGGCTTTTTTCAAACACGCGGATGTGAACAGGAAGAAACATTTTAAAATATTTAAACCTTGTGCAGTGGAATGCTACCTTACAGGTCAAACTTTCCTCTATGCAAAATGATCTTCATACCTTGGGGTAATCTGTAGGAAAAGTGTTTACAAAACTCAGAAGTTCAACTCTTGACAATCGTGTCAAATACATGCTTGCATGTATTGGGAAATTAGGTCATACCTGCCTGGAGTTGATGCAATTGACATGCAAACAAACTTGCAGACAGTACCTAACAGAAAGGTTTCTATATCTGTCCAGGATTTCTATGAGCCGTAACAATCTCATTAAATGAGAACACAAACACACAAACATCTCCCAGCTAAGAATGTCACTCTCCCATGATGCTTAGTTCTTGTCCCTCCTGGCTGGTGAAATGTGATAATCTGCACTAACAGGAAACAAACAGGCCTGTGAGTCTCAGGTTGCCGTCTATTCTCTTCGTCACAAGCACAACAACCCTGAGAACCAGACATCCGCCTGACCCAGCTCCTTTTCACAGCACAGCTCCGGAGTCCTGTGTCAGTTCTCACTGAGATACAGATGCAGGAGAGGCGCCTTTATGCTGTTTGTCAAATGTAGCCTCAGAATCATGAAGCATGTCATCAACATAGGCATTCATCAGCACTCACATAAACACTGCAGAAGCCAAACAGCCTGTCAATAAACATATTTGCTATCCAAAAAGGAGGGTGACGTAATGTAGAATGATTTCAGAATCACCATGCAAATGCATGTCAACAAACACGGGATCAAGACTGATTTGCACATGCTCAGAGTCACTGTGCGCACACACACAGAGACACACACACACACACACTCTAATCCAAGCCACTTAATTTATCCAAAACTCATATCTTTATTGATATGACCATCACTCACACTTTCAACCTTTTACCTCAGGTCATCCCCACCCCCCAAAAAAGAAAAACACATCGCAACTCCCACTTCTTTCATCCCAGCCCCACCCAACACAGTGCACAGTTTCAGTGGAAACTCTAAGCTCTGGCTTGTCACATGTTTCTTCAGAGGCAGAAATCAAGAAAATGTACCATCACTTTGGAGGTAATCAGCAAACTGAAGCAATCAAAATGTTCCCACTCCAGGCTCAGACACAAGCACATCCACAAAAAAAGGCACTTGAGGATCTTAACTTGAATAAAGAAAACAGACTTGTCATACTGTATGATGAAAGGGAGAGAAAGAGAGACAGTGAGGAAGACAGACAGTGAGCAAATGAAAAAAATGAGAAAAATAAATGTGGGGGAAAAAGTGACAGGTAGACAGATAAAAGAAGGAGAAAGAGTGGTAGAGAAAAGAGCAGTTATTGGAGCCATGGAGCCATTCCCTCTCTCCCCTCTCATCATCACTCATCCATCCAGCTAACCCGCTTTGCGTCTTTCATCACCCTGTCTGTGCTCCTGTCTGTCTCTCCTCAGTAACAGCCTCCCAGTTCCTTGTTGAATTCAACTCAAGGCAAAAGTGGTTAGCATCACAGCCCTGCAGACACATGATTCAGCCCGTCTGTGTGCCACTCTGTGTGAGCAACGGTGTCGGGCTGTGAATTGATGGGCCTTTTAGGACGAGCTGGGCACAGAGAAGTGTCCGTATGCCAAATTTACAGCTGTTTACTAGAAATAAATTACAGCACATGATGGCTGAGAATGAACATCTGTGGATTTAGGCGTCTTGCTTGACACACACTTGGTGATATGATTTCATTTCCTCACAGTTTAAATATAAACACCTAACATCTGGTTCAGACAAGAAATCCTGCGGGAGACACCCACTCTCCACTTATTTTGTCCAAAAATGCACGCAATGCATGCAGAAACACTAAGAAAAAGCACACGTAACAAACCCAAATATACAAGTATTCATGCAGCTGGACAGACACACCCTTAACTTTCCATTTCCTTTGCAAGGGTTAATTCATTTTTGTTAGTCAGAACTATAATTGAGAAACATGCGGAAATCATTAAATGTTATCAGAAAAATTCCAGGCAAGGTTAATGTACTGTAGCTTCTCAACACCTGGGCCCTGAGGCTACATGAAGAGTATGCTTGCTGGGTGTGTAATGCGCAAGTATGTGTATGCGCAGGAAGTACAGAACTCTGTGTCATGTCAGTGCAATGGTCAAAGGTTGGGTTTGCACGCCTTCGTGTACAAGCTTGTAGTGTGCTTGCAAGCAGACCTGCCATTTAGGCCTATCTTTATGAGAGGTTGCTCCAGCTCAGAGTGATCACTGTGCTATCTCTGCGGCAACAGGAGTCCAAGGAACAATGGCAGGAGTTAACGGCAGTGAGTGTACGGCCTCAGATCTGAACCACAGGCAGATACACAAACAAAGAAATACAACAAGTGTACACAGTTATCCCTATCAGCATCAACAGGGAAAATAGGCCCCTGTCCCAGGCTGGTTAAAGTGTACATAATAGGTTAAACATTGTCGTTGGTGGACAATGAACAGTGCTGGGAGAAGCTGTGTCCTCTGTGCCACTCTGGTCCAGGTTGGCAGAGATACACAAACACTCAAAGAGCCAGTAACACGCTGGCACCGAGCAGCCTGGTCTCATCTGTACTGCAGAGACATTATTGTCGTTCTGGTTCCACACTCAGCAGACAGTGTTGCCTCTTTTGTGGCCCCTGGCATCGCTGGCTCCTCTGCCTCGCCAGCTTTTACTGCCATTCTGCTGCGTCCACATGTTACCACTGATAAAACTAATAAAAAGGAGAAGAGATACTTTCTTTTGTCCTCCCTCGTCTCCTCTTTTGCATTCTTTATCCCTCCTCCCACATCTCCGTCATCCAGTGTTTCAGACTACCAAGTAAACACAGTTTATGTGCTTAAAGACAGATGAGAACAAAAACAAACAGAAAAGTCCACATCATGCTCGTAGCTGAGAGCAGCACAATAATTATTCATAATGGTAGAAAATTATCCTTTTGCTTGAGCAATTAGAGCTGGTTCTCTGTGGAAATCTTGTGATGAATCACATGGGTATTCTCAGTCACTTCTTTATTACACAGCAAGAAAACAAAATCTAATGGCTAATGCCTACTTGTACGCTTGCTTCAAATGTGCGGTACTTCACATACACACAAAATAACAATAATTTCAAAACGCATAAGCAACTCATCTGGCTCAGAGTTTTATACTTGCCTACGTGACCACTTAAATTTGGAGCGAAGTATCCAGGTGATGCTAAAAGCAGGACAACTGGGTGAAAAAAACCCATTATGATCATTATTAAAGATGAACAAGCTTTTACATTAACTGCCTCATGGCTTGGGAAAGCTTCTCTTCATGACAATTTAATGAACAAGGCTTTTTAGGATTGTCACTCTGTTACCTTTATACTTCCATTCTCTTTTCTTTCACCTTCACTGTCTTTCATTTTTAAATTTCCATTTGCATAATTTCTTTTTAGAGAGTCCCTTGTATTTCCACAAAGTACTGCTTGAATCTTTAACGCCTCATTTTTAAAGATCAGAAGTATTCCTAAAAGTTGCTTCAAGGATTGAACTGTGTTAATCTCTATGCAAAACATCTGCACAAGCAAGGATCAATTTAGTCCTCGGGCTAATACAGAAGATAATTGAGACGCTTTACATTACACTGACAGGTCTAGCCTAGCCTTATGGCCTTATCTGCTCATGATTGTATCTCTAACGGACAGATCTTCTTCCAGAGTTGTCATGAAGAAAAAAACGCTTTCTAAATTTTCCTAGAACAATCAGCAGCTCCAAAAACTCCTACATAGAAGCCGTGATCAGCAGGGCTCCAATGCTTGCGGTCAGAGAGCAGGGAGTAGCCCACTGGGCACGCCAGGAAACGAGACCCAAGATCTGAGGGCTTCTATTGGGTGAATTAAAACTTAATAACTTTCCAATGTGGACACACCTCTCACACAGGAGATAATTGGCTTTTATATTATGTGACAAGGCAGTAAAATGTAGGAAAAATAATAGAGTCGCAGCTGGATGGTTTATTTTGTCTGGGAGGCATTAACAAAACATCAAACAGCAGTCTATTCACTTTGCGGTGCGTGCACCACTTCTGCAGCTCGGCTTTTGAAAAGAAAACTGGGTTATGTGTGTTTTTGTTTGCGCTGCCAAGATAACGTTTCATTTGTATGCAGGCATCAGTGTGTACATATGTGTAAAACTGTGGCTCTACTATGACAGTCAGTGTGAGTGTGTTGCTTCTACGTCCTCACAGTGGAGGACCAGGCTGCAGCGGGCTCTCCAGACACACTGCTTGTTAATTAGACTGAATGGTTGCCTGGTTCCCTGCTAACGGAGCTTCACTGATGCTTCAATACACCTGATGAATAATGCATTTTTTCACAGCACATTAATTTAGCAAATATTTCTTGGAACAAAAAAATCCCAACATTTATGACCGACCAACTCTTTGAAAATGTCCCCCGTCCGCCTGTGTCTCTCCTCTATTGACATGCTAATGACTCAGCGCAAAGGAATCAGAAACAGCACTAATAAGCTTTAGTCGTCATACTTGCATACAGGGATCTGTCGCTGCAGCCTTCAGCCTTCTCCATTATAATGATTGGCTTGTCCAAGTGTGAAATACCAACGAGAGTGGATCAGCGATTCATTAATACAGGGGACACCTTTGCCTCTAAATCAAGGGCAAATATGGGCAGTGGTGGCCTTGTATTTACAAGGGCAGACTCACTGGTAAAAGGTTGCAAGCTCAAATCTCAGATCAGCTGGACAAATGGGTTTATTCAACTCTGAGCTGGTACATCTCAAGTATGGTTAGTAAACACACAACCTGTATAATCACTGTGTATGTAATTGATGGCTGAGGAGGGTTTAAAGACAGCTGTCAGTTACTCCAGTCGATCTGAAGCAGGCCTCAACATGGACATTCAGAGTTTGGCCATTACCTATGGCTGTCCCTACCACTACAATCCCACTGTGTAAAACAGTACTTAGTGTGAAATCCAGTCATCATGATTCACCAGCAGCACTTGCACAGACAGATGGTAACCTGACCTGGCCTGGCCTGAGAAGAAGGAAGGTGTGAGAGAAAGAATCTTTATTTCATTTAAATTCTTGAAAATGCTTAGAGAGCAGGTTTTGTTTTTGCTATTCTAATTTGGAAATATAAAGAAATCCTGGCACACTTTTTTACTGAAAGGCAATAAGGTACACTCCCATGTGGCCAGAATAGTTTATGCAGTGTTGGCCACAATAATACACTACTACATTATTCATTTCACCAAGTGAAAGACTTACTCATACCTGTTTTGGCTTTAGTCCTTCACTTGTTCACTTCAACCCCGGAAAACCGAGCGGAGGCGAGCACATTAGAGACCAGGAATTTGTTTGCGCTGACTCATGGATCCGCCCACAGAGCCGGCAGCTAATGGAGAGAATGATAATGCAGGATTGCACCTAGCCTGTGGAAGACCGGGCAGAGCCGGCCTCCGCTGAGAGATCGGCTCAGGATGAGTGGTTTGGCTGCCTGCAGGCTGAGCCCTGCAAGCACAGGAGTTTGTATTGTTGGGTGAGCCAGGGAAGAAGGCTCTCAGACTGCTGATGGGCACCCATGTGTAATTATATACTCCCGACCTGACTCAGCAAAGCTTGCCAGGGAAGGAGGACATCGCTCTGTTCCCAGCCAAACTCATACACAGCACACACACACTAGATAAGATGTACACATATATACTGTCGTGTATATGTACAGCTATCCCGTGGCCAAAATAATATGTTACATAGCTAAAAGACAGGCGGCAGACAGGCTGACTCAAACTTAATCATGATGATTAATTTGGGACTAAAGCAACATGTCTACCCACCAATTTAAAAGGATGCAATTTACAAAGTGCATGAGCGGAAATTAGTGGCTTTAAATTTGCCAACATATACTACTTATAGGTTAGTTTCTTGCAGGTGAATGTGCTGGTGTTCAACTCTCACTTCCTGCGTGCGAGCATGCATGTGTCATTGAGGAGTCAGGAATGCCACGGCCTCCAGTGTCACAGGTTTGAAGCTAAACTCATTAGTAATTTAAAGGTCGCTTCCATGTCTGCTCATATCAATTATTCACTCCACTTTTTTATTTCTTTTTTTTGCCATCTCACATTCTTGAAGCACAGTGAAATATAAGGCCTCAAATTACACACGAGAAAACGTAAATAGTTCGAGTGAAGCAACTGAATGCAATTTAATTCATATAGTTAAAATCCGTAGAGATATTGAAGGAAGGTTATTTTGCCAGTGACTGAGATCGGCCTTGGTCTTTCATCACATTCTAATACCATGCAATCCATGATGCAATATACACTTGCCGGTCCTTATCTGAGCTGAAGGGAATATTCCTATTAGAGTGCCCAAGGAAACAAATAGTAATGTGTGCTGCAAAGAGAATGGCATACAAGAGAACTCAAAGCCACAGGCCTACATAATCTCACAGCTCACTTTGTCAGAGTGCTACAGTGTTATACAAGACTCGAGCTCAGTCTTAGGTAAGGCAATTCAGGTCTGACCAGGTGCACATTTTTGTACAGGGTTGGAACGCTAATATTACAACAAAAATTTGACTTTCACATAAATAAAACACGGACCTGTCTGTTGAATGATTGTTTTCACAGATGAAAGTGAAGAATTCCAGCCGGTTTCCTGCCAAGACATCAATCTGAGGTCACGGGCATTACACGGCCAGTTCACAAACTACTACTGTGGCTAATGCAATCCATTCACTGCTGGTCTGGATTAGATTCAACTTTGAAACTGAAAGCCAGAGTTCCTGACTGTGACATTCTTTGAACAACTGCGAGAAAGTTTGAGACAAGGTACAGATGAACATGTTGCTCCATTACTAAAGGACAGTCTACTATGCAAAACATGTCTTCTCACACACTCCCAACATTTACCTAGGGAGCTCCAACATGCCTGGCCCTTGGAGAGAGGGATACAGGTAAACACAGCCATGGAGAGAGAGAGACAGAGAGTCAGAATCAGTGTGGGCATGAAGACCTTCAGGTAACCTATTGCAGCACAAACGTGTAAAATCCTGTTAAAGACAGATAAGATGTTGTCTTTTTGCTGCCATAAAGGGAATTCATTCCACAAAAAAGCTGTTCAAACAGACAAGTACTGTGGAATGTACAACACATCATCAAACTATGAGCAATGTTTTGACTTTAGTTAATAATGAAGCTTTTGTTTTGTGAACACACTTCCCACCATTTGAAATCACACTACTCGCCTGTAGATAAGGTTTTATGGTCATATTATGAATAAACAACTTCTTGTATCCCATTATTGAAGTTGAGCTAACAGGCTGGTTAATGAATACATGTAAAATAACTCTCAGACACAAGGAAGAAACAGACAAAAAAGAGATGTGAACATATACTTTTACAACGTAAAATATTGTCACAAGCAGCCATATAAGAATTTTGCCTAAAAATAAAGTAGAGTAATATAAACTAACTTTGGATTTAAACCACAAAGTATGTGACCAAAAAATGAGCAAACACGATTGTACTATTTTAAATGGATACAGTCCTAAATGTATCCATTTAAAGTAGTAAGGGGTGGAATCTGTTTGTGTCGCATGTAGATCACAGGGCTTAGGGTGGGCCTCTCAATAAGCCTGATTTATAGTTTGATGGGGAGGTGTCACACACGACTCTCTCTCCCTGTCATTACTCTGAGGAGGAGCAACGATCACGCCTATCAGAGCAGCGGGGGGAGGATGTGCGGACAGTCGAGATGAGTAAGGAAAAGGTTGGTGGGTAGGGTGCAGATTTATGGCCGATTCCCAGTATCCTAGGAGCACCTTTGGGACTGAGACAGTATATCTGTCTGAGATGCCCCTTCACTTCCAGTAAGCTGCCTTTCACTCCTCTGACTTAAGATGTCCAGGGTGATCTTTGGCATGGACAAACAGGCATATGCAAACAGCTTAACACTGACAAGGCTGCTGCTGCTGAGTTTACATATGAGAGACAAATCAGCTACCCCTTGGGTATGACAAAAAAAAAGAACAAGACGGCATAGCAACGAATGTTTGTTAAAGGAGGATTATACAACAGCAGGGAGACAGACAAAAAGTCTGAGATATGTCAAAAGAAAATTGAGCGGTTACTGTGGACGGTTTAGTAGAAATGATACCTGAGGCCTTTTGTAAAGAACTGTTTCATGCAGCAAGTTTACCACATTATCTGCATAAGTTCTCTGTGTGAAACCTGGAGCAGTCAGTGTTCCACATTGGAGAGGGATTGAGGTTTTGCTCTGCCAAGGTACACAGGCAACTCAGTCAACCTGCATCTTGGTGCAGGGCCCAGATCAAGCGTCTCACCTTAAACCGCAGACAAGAGGGTAACCTGATATGAAGAACATGGCTTGTCTCTTCATCTCTATGGATGAAAAAAGTGACCACTTTGGTGCTTTGGCAGTGATTCACCTGTGAAAGATTGTGCTTTGAGTATCCTAATACATAGTAAAGAACTGACAGAATGAAGATGCATGTGACAATTTACTAGAGCCTGGTGACAAATTTATTGACGCCTTCATTTGGAGTCACAGACTCACCTAATTTTGCTCATCTTGGGTAATTTAGTCAGCACTTTTTCCAGGACTTATTGAGACCTGTCTCCTAAATCAAATACAAGACCTGTCTTTGATGCTTCTACTTCATCATGTATTGGTTCTACATCTGCATTCAAAACAGAGCAGCATGTAACAGGAGAATTATGACTGCTTTACCCTATGGAAGATTTTATATTTTGGAATCCTTTTTGATTTATTGTCAATATATTTTTGTTAGATTTTTTTCTAAAATTATTCCAATTCTAATGTTTGCCCAGTCCTACTGCATATGCGTACTTTTGCTCAATGAAGGTTTGTGTGCCGGTAGCTGCCGTCTACCCATGAGCAACATGTGCTTGTTTGCCTCTCATGTGCTTGATCAAACACATCTACATACATTCGATGACAGGTCTAACGTCAAGCCTGTCAGTGTAAGGGACTAGTCTGTCAAATCCACCTGCCTCTCTCTTCTCCCGTCTGTTGATTTAGTATCTCCAGGCCCTGAGGCAGACATTTTCTCTTTCTTGTTGGCGTCTTGACCCCCCTCCTGGCCCTGTCCGGGGCCCTTGGCTGAGGCACCATATTATTTACTGCCCAGAGAGCTCTGTGTGCAGAGAGTCAACACGGCATGGCTGGTTGAGCAAGGGAGCAACCTGCTGCTTACTCTCACACACGCATCCACAGATGCGCACAAAACACACACTCGGTCACATGACTGTCCCAGGAGGCTTGCAGAGATGTTTACCGTGCTACAATCAGTACACCCGGTAGAATGGAGAGCCATGGTCAGAGAGACAAACAGACAGAGACGTCCATAA
Organism: Centropyge bicolor; assembly: GCA_037975185.1. Lineage (NCBI taxonomy): Eukaryota > Metazoa > Chordata > Actinopteri > Pomacanthidae > Centropyge > Centropyge bicolor. The sequence goes on along the minus strand of JBBMOC010000009.1, from coordinate 6,122,242 downwards.
CCCCGGCAACTATAACCTGACAGCGGTTTCAAACTGTTACAAAAGAATAGGAAATGTGAAGCTATGGGTTTGATGACGTGACAGAGCAAACACCCATGAAGGCTACGGGAAGTTCACCCTGACAGGACATGACAGCATTCACCAAGGCGAACTTTACAGTCAGCTGGACTCACTTGGGAACATGTCCTTAGGTGGAAGAAGTTCTGTGAGGATATTTTAAGAATAGGTGGATTAATCTAACCTCTGACCTGCACATGCTGGATGAATGAAGAGAGTTTCAGGCTAATGATGTGTTTGCCGTTCAATAACCTAAAACTATTTCTATAAACTATAACAACAGTCGCTAAAAAAGGTCGATTGAAGACAAAAACCAGTACAATGCTTTGCAGTTGGCAACAAACAATTCCCTAAGGGATATGCGTCTCCACCTGGGATCAAAAGACTTACACACTTGTTTCTGATCAGTCCACACATTTCTGGAGTTTTACAACACAAAAAAATGCGCTTTCAGGTGTTTTTGAATGGCACCTTCATGTCTTAAGATCTAAAAGCAGAACCGCAGTGAAATTCTTTCTGCAAATCCCCTCCTTCCTCTCAGTAATTACAGCCTCCCAGCTGACAAACTGTTGTGTTTGTCTTTGCCTCCTCGGATACAACAGGTGAAAAAAGGCCTGTGTGTGCTGGGCTGGATGCCAGTCTCTTTCTGGTTTTGCTAGCCAAGTATATATTACCCTTACTGGGTGCAACAAAAGCACTTGGGGAATGAAGGAGGAACAGATTTTTTAAATGCACTGCCCAGAAAATTTCATAAGGAGGAAGATATATTTCTTTACATGACCGAGAACATGTAACCTTGTACAACAGGCCGAGTACAGGATCCTGCATGAGAACAACAGAATGTTCCCCTTTATGAAATCCAGTGGGAAAAGTTTGCCATAGTAAACTTGGTGAAGATGATTTATTTAGACAACAGATGATTTGTTAAATTGAAAACTGGGTTGACTTTGGATTGAAAAACAGGGGTGTTCGGGAGGATGAGGGAGCAGGGTGTGAGGGATGGGAATGTGATGCAAGAAGGACTGGATCAATCTTTTATCACTGCAGTGTGCTTTCATCCCTAATGGATCCGACATGAGCAGAGCACAGCACTACCTTCCGTCACATTGCACAGGCAGGGGAAGGACGCACGGAAAGAAAGAACAAGAGGGAGCAAGAGAGGTAGACAGAGCAACACATGAGAAAGACAGACAGCTACTGAGAGACAGAGACAGAGAGAGAGGGAGGGAGAAAGTGGTTCAAACCACCATCCCAAAAATAATCACAACCCCAAACATGCAAACATATTATTTCACCATCATGTTGTCATAGCGTTTCCAATTACCCCTGGCCCTGAGTGCATCTGCAGGAGTTGGGAAACACTCCTGATAAGGACGGCGAGAAATTAAGTCACTTCACAGCATGAAGAATGACTTTGAAAATTCCCATCAAGCATCCCGAGAGATATACAAGGGTGGACTTGCTTCCCTTGCCATGCGAGCTGAGTGACAGACAGACACACTGGCAGAGACAAGGAATTACAGACAGACAGACTATTCTAGAAGAAGAGGAGAGTCCATCTGTGTATTCGAGCAGTGAAAGAGCAGTAAAAATAACATTGCGGTGAACAAGGCACAACAACTCTCAGAGGACACTCTCTCTCCATGCTGAACAGGCTCATTCATGTGATGGCAAATAAGAAATATCTAGGCAGTCGGGGAGACAGAAAGGAAGGAGAGAGAAAAGAAGTGCTAGCTAATCAAGGCTGGGATGATAGTTTGGTAATGTATTCAGTCTGCTGACAACCACATCATTGTCCTGCCATCTGATAGCTGCTTCAGGTATAATATCTCCAGTGCTTCAGAGAGAGGGGCCATTCAGCAGCACATTATATCATCACTTCTCTGCACTGTCCATCACATAACTGAAGCAAATGTGGTCCATTTTCTACATTTTACTGCTTCCAGGAAATAAATATACTCTCCTCAACTGGTTTCTCAAGTAACTTGTGGTATGCAGAGTCAGTATCGGTGCTTGACACAGTTAAATGAGCAGTATCAACACCTGACACAGTTAAATGAGCAAAGGTCAGTGGGGACGAATACATTTGAATAAGAGTTACTGAGTGCTGCTACACATGACTGATAAAATTAAAAAGAAAAGATAAATATTAAGCGGGATAACTATAACTAAAAGAAATGAATACATTAATGGGAGCCAAGTTAAAACTATGATGTACGCTTGAATCAGTGTTGTCCATTTGGATCTTTCCCCCTACAACGATGACATCATCTCTCTGGAACCAAGTTCACTGTGCGAAACTCACAAACAGAGATAACACATGAGGTATAACTGTGTAACTCCCACAGTCAGTCAGGAAAAAGAATAATCACCTCCCAGAGGGGTTGGTCGAGGTGGTGGTGGGGTTTCCAATCGATGGTCGTGATTGGATAACAAATACAGCCTGCTAATGAGCTCCAAGTTCCACTATCTGACACATACCACGCTGGGAAATGTTAAATAAGACGCTAGCCATGCATAATGATGAGTCAGTGTTTAAATAGGCTTAGAGTAGATTGGTGCATCAGACTTGCACAGAGCTGGCATTTGAGATGTGCAGCACATTAACAGTTAAATGCAGGAGGGTTGCAACAGAATAAGATTTTTATGGTACAATAACCATCTTAGAAAATATGATGGTTTCACTGTATCACATAATACAGAATTATTATTATGATCAGTTACAGAATGTTTTTTTTTTTTTTGGGGGGGGGGGGGGTGAACATTATTGTGACTTTCAGGCAAGAAACTTCATATAAACTTGAAATATTTTTACAACACTAATATGGTAGAATTCAAGACCATAGGTGAGAAAATGTACATGGCATGATAACCGTCAATTTTCATACCACAGTATCAAGTGATAATGTTATACCGCTGCAACCCTCGTAGGAACATGCAGCGAGTGAGCTGAACTCTGCACATGCCCTCCATAAATTAATCTTTAATCCCACAGTGGTAAAGGGAGCAGCAGCCAGTGTGATGGGAGACCTGTGTAAGAGATAGCCTGCACTTGTCTCATACTTCCAACATGGTAAAAACTTGCATACAAAGTTTTTAGCTCTTTGACTCACACCACTTGAAACACACACACACACAAAAACACACAAAAAAGTGAAAAAACAGGAGTGAAGTTTCACCCAAACAGGTTTGAGTGCTCTTGTTTCATACAGGAATACTTGGGTGGCGGGTCTAGTGTCAACAGGTACATGTGAAGACACAGCTCGGCTCCCCAGCGACGTAACACAAGATACTCTTTGTTTCTCTGCTGCTCACAAGCAACAGACACACACAAGCTCACATTTATTAATAACAACAGCTCTCTTTACATGCTTGTTGTAACATACAGCTGAGCCACAGACGGATCAGCGGACTTCAGAGAAACTTCTCGACACTGACATTCAAACAGGCAAGGACACATTCAAACAAAAAGCCCTTATACTCACCCAGTGAGAGGATCTTATCCTTCTCTTCAATGTCTTTATTTCCTTCGTCTCTTTGTAGTCTGTCCCTCTCTTTTCCTCACTCAGTGAAATCCTTTACTTTTGACGGAGCAGCAGAGCCGGTTGTGCCGCTGGTGTGTGTGTGTGCGAGGCAGCAATGAGCGTGTGAATGTCAGTGTATGTGTGCGTGCATGAGAGAGAGAGAGTGGAGTGTGCGAGTCCAGCGGAGGTCAGAGGCAGTCAGACGTGGTCACAGAGAGATTTAAAGGATGCCGTGACTTCTCGGCTCTATCTTGCTGCCTTCTCCTCGCTTGCTGCCTCAGGAATGCACTCCTCCTGGGTGTCCTCACCACAGCCAAGATCTTACTGCTAGAGCTCTCTCTCTCTCTCTCTCTCTCTCTCTGTCTATATCCCTCCTCCTTCTCTCTGTGTCTCTCACCCACACAGAAACACACCCTCTCAGTCACTCCTCTCTCTCCCTCTGACTCTCTTTCTCCCCACCCTTCCCTGCTGTGCTGACAGATCAGGTACTGCCCCCTTTTCAGGTAGTTGAAAATGTGTGCTCGGCTTTGTTGTTCTCTCTCAGTATCAATTTTCTCTTTGTACTCTACATTCCCCAATGGCACAGAGATAATAGCATAATAAATTCGAAACTCTTTGCATGCATGTGTATTTACATACGAGTCTCTACTCTTTGTATTCTTTGTACAATCGAGGACCCGAGGCACTAGACATCCAACCTCTGGCCTCCAGTCACGAGAGCAGCTCTGTCAGGTGATTTTCTCTTCCTTTTCCTGGAATGAGGTCATAGTCCAGCAAACCAGGTGCAATTGGAGAGACTGTGTGTGTATATGTGTGTGTGTTTGAGTTGGACAACGCCCTGTGGGAAAACGAGAGAATGACGCAACCTAAATCTGACCACTCTGGCTCAGAGAGCAACACTTGTACAAAACAAAGGCCTAATCGACTATAGAAACTACTCGACACTCATTTATGAAACAATGCCACAATCCTAAAGTGTGCTTCTATCTCCAGAGCCCCACACCCACACACAAACACAGAGCTAAGGCATGCTTGACCAATTGGTTAGGCAGAATGTGTGGGAGCCCCTCAGCATGAGCCAACCTCTCCTGTCTCTCATCACATCTCCATAAATCTTTAATTTGAACTTTGATTAGCCTCTTTGTCATTTCTCCCTTTCCAAGCCCCACCCCAACCCCAAAAAAATGAAACTGAAAACTGGCTACTGAAGATCAACATGATACCAAGCAGATCTCCTAAATGTGAAAAAAGTCAGACTGGATTAGCCTGCAGCCTATTTACATAATGATGATGAATAATAAAACTATCTAAATAAGCACACAGTTATGTCATCAGCTATTATTGTAAGTATATCCATCAGACACCTGGTGTACAAAATGACCATGCTCATGGATAACACAAACTTTGATAAAGCCTACAGGCAGGTTGAATTACTATAACTTCATCAAATTATTACTGTTATTAAAACAACTTCTATCCCTTAAAATAGTCAAACCAACGCTGAGTTTAAAAGGCACTACTGACGTCAATATTTGAGTTTCAAGATTTGGTAACAAAATATCTGTGGATATTCCTTTTTTACATTTTAACCCAGATTTTTGAATTTCTTTCTGTACAATTTGTTTCTGTTCTGCAACAATTGTGACCTAATTTCTCTGAATTTGAACTACATTTGCTAATTGTACTGATTACTATCATTATTATCTATTGAAATACATTAGCTGTTATTTCTTTTTTGGTCAGAGACATTGATGATAAATACTGAAAGAAATATTTAAAACCCACCAGACAAAATGATGCCAGATTAAAAAAAACAAAAAACAAAACACTTTCAACTGCATTATCTCCAAATATTAAAAACAACATTTTACTTCCTACTGCACAAAACCACTGTAGTTATGGAACTCAAATGCTATGATTCAGCAGCAGCAGGTCATCCACAATACCTACTTCATCCTTGTGTCTACTCTGCCTTTATCTAACGTCAGATTGTTATCTGAACAAACTAATGAGGACATGCAGTCACAGCGCCTAATAACCAATGTGCACTTTGTATAAAGCAGACGTTCCAAAAATAGATGTCTTGGATTAATTGCATTAATTTGATGAATTAAATCATGCAAACAATAGACCACAGTGAAGAATGCTGTAGCTTTTAGCCAGGCTGAGTCACAGAGGCCTGCAGAGAGCCAGTTCACATCTATGTGAACTGTTTCACTGTTCTGTCTATAAAGCAAAGCTTTTGGCACATCTAAGAGCTGTGTTGTCTGACAAATCACTTAAACCACACTCTAGAAAAAAAGTAGGGGGACAGCCTCCCGAGGCATTGCTGAGGTACTAAAGGCCACAGTGAGAAAAGGCTGAGGTGCCAAGGAGGAGTGACATTTTAAAAGCAGCAGAGAAGTAAGTACACTTTATGAATCCTGACAGGCTATTACCCTTCAGTGGGTCATGTGCTTGTCCATCCTCAGACCAAGTTCATTTAAGGGCTTTTTGTAAGACTAAGCAAAGGTTAACAGGAGGTGAATCGTCCTTATTGGTTAGAGATTGAATACATAAAGACAACAGGGCTGAAATCAGAGTGGTGGGTGAGGGTATTGTAATGTGATGTGGAGGATTATCAGTCCAAAGACTCTCAGACCTCTCTGACACCTTCCAGGCATTCCTCAGGGCACCTCCCACAGCCTTGCCTCGCTCATCCCACCCTCCCCTGTCAAACCCCACATATCATCCCTCTTTTTCTGTGTGACTCAAGCATTCTTGCAACCCCCTTTGCTCCCCCTCCTCCTACCCTCCCTCGGCATTCAGCTAAGACGCTAAAGAAAACAAAGACGAGGCCTAAAATTCTAAAAACCTGCATTTTAAGAGGAAATCCTTCTCAATTTTGTACCTTTTCACTAATTATCACCATTACACAAGGCTGAAAATGCACTTAACTGTATACAGTGGCTATTTGGCTGCATTCGATCACCACCTACTACTAAGTTCATAATTCAACAAGTGATAGTAGGCATAAATTTGTCCAAAGACTAACGAGCCAGCCATAACTCAGCTCAGAGGAGAGGAGACAGGAAGATGCCTCTCAGGGTGAGAAATAGACTGGGTGGATCTGGCGACAGTTCAATAGGTTCTGTGGAGGGGAGAAGAGTGAGGGGAATACACGCTGATAGTGTCTTTGTTGGCCATTATTCACCGTCAATGAATAGCATTAGGTTGCTGCTACGACTCACCCCTTTCCCGTCTTCCCCATTGAAACCCCCACCCCTTCTTTCTCTCTATTTATTCAGGCTTTCATAAAAACAGCCTTCAACAGGTGGACAACAGATCGGTGAAGACTGAACCCTGAACAGTGAATGAAATGGGAGCAGACTACGTTAGCTCTATTTTCAGAAGTCCAAACAAGTTACAAAATCCTGAACTTTTGTTGACATCGGTTTTCAGACTCACAGCGAGCAACGCAAGGTAGTAATGCTCTGTTTGCGCCAAACATGCCTAAGTATAGCATTGCTGTCTCATTATGGTCAGGCCAATGTTGTTGCTAAAGTAGTGTAGCTATGTCTTGTGTATCATTATGACAGGCAAGATGGCTTTCGCCAGCAAAGGTAATTGCACTGTTGAGATGTAAATATAGCACATCCACACCAAGCGCAGACAAAGACTTTTGTTTTCTTCCCAGAAACCTGGCTCAGAAGATGATTCATGTTTTGGAAGAAAATGCATGTCACTATATCATCTTCATACAAATAACAATGGCTGTATTGAAAATACATTGCCAAGGTGAACCTGAGGACAAAAAAATTACAACTTGAAAAGGACAGGAAGAGAGGCTCAACTGGATCAACATATACACTCCCAGTAAACAAACTGTGCATGATAGAAAAGAAGGCACAAAAAACATCAAGCCTTATTTTTTTTTCCTCTCTGAACACTCTTTAGATCGCACTAATGAAGCACATAAGAGAATCTCAGTTGGCTTTTAGCGGCTTTCAAGATGTCAGAACTTTGGCTGCACTCCGGCACCCTTTCTCCATCGTCTCTTTTTCTCCCTTGCTATTCAGAACCAGTCCCGACTGGCTCAGGACTAAGTGGCCGTGATTCAAAAAACACTGCTACCTCTCATATGGCCGCATGTTGCATTTTTGAAGGGCTACACAAGAAAACTATTTTTAGAGGTGAAATAAATTTGGACCTAAATCATAAGCTGCAGCATTGTGCTTTTAAGTGGTCGTGTTGGGTGGTCATGTTGGACATAAGTATATAGTGCCTCAAATTGTCTTCCTTTACTCTCTCTAGATTAGTCAGTTTGCTTTCATCTTACTTCTAGATGTATAGTCATTCTCTGTCTCTTGACATAATGAAGTACCATTAGTGTCACACTGTGCTGCTAGGTGTGGTTACTGTCATTAAATAAAATAGGCTACAGCCAGTCTCATTTGTACTGGGAGAAAGCTGTGACTGTCGTAGGATCTCAACTTTTCACTCATGCACAAAGTTGGATGGGATGTTGGAGGTGGGCCTTTCCATTTCTCTCTCTCATGCAAGAAGTGCAAGTGAGCCAGAGAACAAAAGGGAGTCAAAATCAACAAGACACTGCTGCCAGCGACCCCCTCTGTACAAGCCACAGGTCTTGGCTGAGCTGAAGATTCCCCAGGACAGAAGCGGGACCCAACCCACAAGCTACAATGCTAGTAAAGGCACACCATGAGCATTCAAAAGAAATGACAATAACAAACAGTGGGCAAGACAAGATGCTGGCCTACACGTGGGGTGGAATGATGATTTAATGATGAGTATAATAATAAGAAATACCCAGTGAGGGAAGGCATTGAATGCACAGGAAATGCGAGTTAGTGACAGGGGAGCTATCAGGTGAGAGCAGGTCAGGGGTCAGAGGTGAACAAAAGCTTTGTAAGCCCCACACAGAGCAAGAGAGAGGCCCCCGGACGCACTCACTGACGCCAAGTCTGTCTGTGTCCACCTTTCTCTACACACCTCTGTCTGTGGTTTGTTTGTCTGACAATGTTTTCTTACATCTGTTTGTCGAGACTAAATGCTTTTCAATTTATCTTCCATGTCAAGATGGCACCCTCACTTTTCTGTCCATTTGCTCTAAACATTGTGACAATACTGGTCTATTCCATGGAGTGTCTGGGGGAAAGGACTATCCAAACACCTGCAGCTCAAACAGCACAAACAGCATTTAAAAGCTTTCACTGCACCAGGCCTGTCATCTCTTTCCTACTGTGGCTTTACTGGATCAAAGGAAGGCTGTAGCTGCGTTATAGGAAGACAGTCTTTTGTAGCAACAATCATGCACTATAAGCACACACACACACAACAGAGAAATGTATGTGCTCATGCGCACACGCATAAAGACATGATGACACTAGTGTATAACAGTGATGTATCTCTCTAATCATACCACTCTGAGAACAGACATTTCAGTTTGAAGCAGCAGGATATATGCAAAACAGATTTGCCAGAACTTCAAGTGCAGACACTTAAAGACCTGTTGAATTTTAACGAGGCCAGTGAGACTGCCATCACCATCTTCATCGGGGTGCTGGAGGGTCTGATTGCGCGCTGGAGTGGGCATGTGCATGAGACCGAATTAATGACGTACGTGTGTATGTTTGTGTGTGTCAGTGGATATGCCGGATTACTAATCAGCGCTTAGACAAAGGCCATATGTGTCCAAGTCTGTGCATCTCTTCAACATTCTGTGTCTCCCACATATTCCCCTCCATGTCTGCGTAAAACCCCATCAGCAGGAATGCTAGGATTGTCGGGTCAGCAGTGGTGACATCATGGCAGGCTGTCAGACGCAACAACAAGGCCTCAGCGTTAGTTTCCTCCTGGTTGCATCAGCTACGCCATGCCAGGCTGTGGGATCAATGACACCCACTCCAACCCTGCGCGCTTAATGAGTCTTAAAAACATTCAATGCAGAGAAGCAACTGATATGTCTATAACCTCATATTCATAAAAAAGTTTCATTTCCACACCATCTGACCAAGCAGCCCCAAATCCAATATATGTGCCTGCAGGTAACAAGAGGAGACAACTTGAAATGGTGAATGGCCCAGTTTGTGGCCTCAAACAGGAGTCGACTCAATCATTTTAACAAGCCGTGATGAATGACCTTAGACAAAACATGGGCTTCAATGAGACTCTTCACCTGCTTGAGGTGGTGTAAGGTCAACAGCCAGACATTAATGGCTTGATTGTTTACAAAGAGACAAGCGTATAGCCTGAGGGGAGGTTAACACAGTGCAGAAGTATTCATCAGGACTACTTAAGTTCAAGCTGCCTTAAAGGACACCAAAATACATCTTGGCTAGATATTCACTGGTTTATCAGGTATATATCGGTCCTTACACACTGGCTTATTGTTTGTTGCACTGCATTTATTTATGGTTGCATTTAGTCTTTAATTTGTGTGGTCCAGTAGTTATTAGTTGTGTGTGTGGTTAATAGCTGAAAAAAGAATTTTTTAAGTAGTTTATGTGTATGCAGTATTACAGTCAAATAGTTAAAAGCTTAGCAGCAACCTCCAGAATTGAGACTGAATGAATTAAAGGGCTATCATTTTCTCTCTTTTCAGAGGTGGTGCCTTGAGGTGAAAAATAAAAAAACAAATATTGATTCTTTCTGATGGCTGAAGTTGAGTATTATCACTCTACTTCAGCTTTTGTACCAATTAGTGTGTTGGTAACGATGCATATTCTTGGTGTGAGCTATCATAATCAATAAATATAAGTTGGTTGCCTGAGTGAGGCTGATTATCATTACGTATTTTGCTATCATTTAAGGCATTCTGGATACAATGTTCTATGGTTACAGAAGTTGCAAAAATCAGCAAACCTAACCAGTCCAACGTGTATGACTACATTATTAAAATTAGTCACTTTTGCCACAGGGAATTCTTTCTTTCATGTGTCCCTTGTCTCTGTGAGGGGTCAAGTGTCAGCAAACAGATGCTCGTGTGTGTTTGTGTATGGGAGTGTGAGTGTGTGTGAGTACAGAGGATCCTTCAGGTCATCAGATAAAGTGCACCTGAGGGAGGGGCAGGGACCCGTTTTCAGCGTTACCACGGTGACCAAATGCAGACACGACCACCTGGTTGGTGGAGCCCAAGAAGGGAGGCAGAGAGGGCAACACTTCAGGCCAGTAACCATGCCAGAAAATCCTCCCAAAGTGGCCCAATTCCCAAACACAAACCATATTGTGTTTGTGCCGTGACGAGCCGAGCAGAGCAGAGAGGGCACACAGCTGTCGAATCTTTCATGGAACATAAAAAAGGAACTAAGCCTACTGTACAGCTCTCATTACAGCAGAGAAATAACTTTGGCCCATCTTGACTGTGTCATTTACACATGGTTTGAGTCATCCTGCTGGACATTTAAAAAGCAAAACTAAGCCAACCGTGATTGTTTACGCCAAGTACCATACCATAACAAATGCATAAAATTTGTCCAAGACACACACACTTAAGTTAGTAGTCAACACAACACGTGATCCTACTGGTGCTGAAAAAGACTTCTGAATGATTCACCACCAGTTAATATCACTTAATCTTACATATTGTCATAAGTGCCCAACAAGTCTTTTCCTAAACATGTCAAAAGATGTTACCATGCTGACTCATACAACTCATAAACAAAGATTAACTTTAAAATGGTAAGTAATTGTTTAATCAATGGCTTAACATGCCCTGGCTTTTCTGTTTACTTTGTATGATATTTGCAGCATTGAAAACAAGTTGAGTCATTTGTTCAACTGGAAGGAAATTTTTTTAAAAAGTGGAAACTCAGTGGAAAAAAAACACTTACATCTCAACAAATAAGGCCATTTGTTTCACTCACCTTCTGCAGTCTAATGGTCTCTGTGACTGCCTGCCTGATGAAAAAGGAGAAGAGGAAGAGGAGGAAGAGCAACACAGCCCTGTCACTGTCACTGTGTGTGTCGTGCTGTCGGGCTACCTGATCTAGCACAGCCTGTGGAAGAGACAGAGAGAGACCAGCTCAGAGCAGCGCAGAGGGGAGGGGGGCAGCTGCAGAGAAAAGTGAAGTGGTGCCGCCATTCCCCATCACCCAGGAAACCAACGCTCTTTCAAAGAAAGATCGGCCAATGGCAAACACCGACAATTGTGTTCAGACAAAAAGTCACATGACTGCCAAAACACCACTCCCTTTGCAGAGAGTGAGAAGGAAAGGGGGGGGGAAAGAAGTTGGGGGAAGAGGGTGATAGAGAAGAGGGGAAAAAGAATGAGGTGAGGACAGAAATAAGGAAAACAGAGAAAAAGAAATGAAGTAGATAGTAGTAGGGAATTTGAGTTAGGTTACAGAGGCGGCAGAGAAAAGGTCACGAGGCCATCCCGTAACCGCATGAAGGAACAAACTATTTCCCCCTCATCTTCCTCACAGTCCCATCTTCACAGCAGCTTTCTACCAACCAGGTTGGCCGTAGCCTATTTCCGTGCTGCTAAGAGGAACAATGCTGAGCAGCACAGTGTGACACTAATGGTACAGCTCTATCTCCAGCTGGCACACTCAAATATTGCCGACTGTACCTACTTCCATATTAGGCCATTTATACCATACAGGTTCATTTCTAAACTGTGTTCAACTCACATAGTGTTTACCATCAATATATAACCAAAATTACTTTTAAAAGTTGCCTTCTCACTTTTCTCAGTGAGAGTGGATTTATTAGGTGATATCAATAAGGAATCACCAGCCCCCGCTCCTTAGTTTAGACAATGGGCATAGGAAATCAGCTGATAACACTGTTACATGCTCAGGCATTTAAAAAGTTAAAAAGTGTTACGGCCATTCCTTGATGATAGGAGTTTGGTGATTAGCTCTGGCAATGCTGGCTCATGTGGTCTAACAGGTTTTACAGTGGTTGTCAACCTGTCAACATGTGAGTAATTACAAAAGGGACGCTCCTGTCAGCTGATCAAAAGCAGACAGTATTCATTACAGATACTTTGATCAGGAGTCTTTAAATTCAAGTCAGAAAAGAAAGATGGTAGTAAAGCAGGTGGGACAAAGAAATAAATGGCCAGCAATGGGAATAGCTTTAATGTGCAGTTCCATCTAGCACGAAGGTCACATTTTGGGGATGCCAGTTGCTAGAAAATTCAGTAGGCCTTTGCTAGTATGTTAGGAGCTGACATAATTTTTTCTAAATAAAAAGGGCCTATTGGTCGATTTGATACAGCATTTAATTACTGTCACAGCAAATGCAACAGACCAAGGTGGGACTGACCGGCAGTGTGGGGCTACATTACAGTTGAAAAACCAGATGGATTGGTAGTGACAATGGCAAACGCAATGTTGTCTCAGGTTTGACAGTTTAATAAGACGGTTAAAATAGATGTAAAAATGTTATCATTGGTATCCTCCCTGCTGCACTGGGATCATTCAGAGATGATTGCTGGGGCGGGAGGCCAGAATTTTCAAAGTGCCAGAGGATAACCTTAAAACTCAATGAGTCACAACATTTACTTTTGAAATGAGTGAGCAGCAAAGTATGAGTAACTAGTGGTGCATGATTAAAATGGTTAATGGGAACTACAGTGCAGATCCAGCCTCTCCACATATGCAACATAATATTATTGTCTAGGAAATTAAGAGTGATGACAGCCCAATATCACAAATTTGTAAAGCATAAAGCACAATCATTCTTTGTCAATTAAACACTCCACTGAGGGACTGAGAGATACTTTAACTCCTTCACTCAGGGCAACACCTTGCTTGTACGCCCAATGGGAATGGTCCACTTCTTTCCAAACAGTAATATGCTTTAGATTTACAAATTCTGACCCTCATCTCAAATGCTTTATATCTGCCTTCAAACAACCCCTTTGCACAGTGGTCAGAGTCCAATGAAGCCAGCAGAGTTATATCATCTGCAAAAAGCATCGATGCAGAAGTCCCTTTTCAGGTTGATTGATTTAATTCAATATTAATAGAAGGCTGAGGAGAGATCTGAAAAAGCATTTGGGCAGCAAATCCTGTCCCCTATTAATCTTGTACATCCTTTAAAATCATCCTGCAACCCTTGGGCTGGTGCTTCCCAGTCTGACAACAACTAGTTCACAGGTTAATGTTATCTCAAAATACAAATGGCCAACAGTTCTTCATCCTAAATGTATTCAGCTGTTATAGGCTGAAACCCGAGCAGGAATATAAAAGCTGAAGCCTTTTATTTTTGCTTTCTGTATAAGTAGACAACTTCACTTGTTTTATGTGAGTTTACAACAGTGATGTTAACACTTATTTCTTGTCTACTGCACTTAACATAAACTTCAAAATCAAAATCCCTATGAAAGTGGAATGAATCGTGGTTTTACAATGTACTCTGGCATCTGCCCGCGGTAGTAAACTAAATTACAGTGAAGCTCTCCAGCGTACATTCCCAACCGAGCAGGGAGACAATACAGTCTCTGAATGTGAGGCGGCGGGTTTATTACTCAGACTGAAATCACACATCTATCACTTTCTTAGCAACGTGCTGTACACTTGAACACAAGCAAAGCCAGTAAATTACCCTACTTCAGCTGTGGCAGGCAGGTCTCGTTCTCAGAACAGCATTTACCAAGTGAAAAGAAGCCAAATTACCTCTCTACAATGTGAATGTGACAGGATAGCTGATGAGCCACTGTGAGAAAAGGTGATAAAGCCAACAGTATCCAACACATGGACAGCATGACAAGTCTAAGCCTTAACCATCGATTTTTTTAAAAAAAGGTAATGGAGAGGACTATGTGAGGATTAACTATCATGTGTCAGCTTGTCCATAGATAATAGGCACATTCGGGTGCCAGGGCTTACAGCAGATTCTTGGGATATTCTTGCGGATGGAACATGCAACCTTGAGATTAGACTTAATCATGAAATGACACCAAAAGCAGTCAGCTTCACGGGTTTGAGAACAATAACTTACAGTACGCAAAGTCTCAGCTTTCTTCACTAAACTGCACTGGCCTATCAATTCTGCTAAAGACTATGTATCATTTTAAATTGAAAATAAAAATCAAAACAGAGGCTGTGCGGGCATATTTACATTCACATGGTGCTTAGTCAAATATTGGATTTAATACTTGGTAACATATTACTGGACAGCTAGTTTTCTTCTACTACTGCTCATCAGGAATTCAAAAGACAGATCTGATGGCTATATTAAAAGCACATTCTAAGTATCCCATGCATCTATAGTTGATCTAAATTATCCCAGTGTTCCTGAAAGTCAAACATTAGCATAAGGGGAGTTGCAATGATTTAGTGTCTATGACATTAAGACTGGGTGTGTGTGCATGTGTGTGTGTGTGTGCGATTCTCAGCTGGTAGACAAGTCTTTATTCTTCAGTGTCGAGCAGCTGGACAGATGAGTCACCATGGATTTCATAAGTGTGGAGGGGACAAAGAGGTCATGCAACTAAATGCTTTACTGTCAACTTTTTGTCCAACTTTTACATTTTATTAGCAGCATGATGACCTGGGTGGGCTGAACTTTATGATGGGACTAAAAGAAAATGGTAATAAATTTTGACTGCAGCACTCAGCCCCACTCATAAATATTATCATCAGGCCTAATTCCACTTTTTGTTCATGTTTTGTATTAATGATGAGTTTTTGTTGAAGATGACCAAAACAAAAATACTGCAGATCAGCATCAAACCTCACTCTTATTTTCAAACAGGTACTCATATGAATATTGCATGACACAAATCTGTCAAGGATTATACCACAAACTAATTACACAGTGGAAACCACACACTAATGGAAAAACATTATGGTTTCCAAAGACATAAATAAAATATTTATGAAATAGCTAAGATAGAAGAGGCCACACAAGCCATTTACAAAGCTATTCACTTGGTCAATTGGTGATGTGGGACAGATAAAGAAAAGGGAAGAAAAAAATGATTAAAAAAAAAGTAGGAAGTAAGGGTGAAGAGGTACAAACAACAGAGGAGAAGTGGAGAAGGTGCAAACAACAATAGACCCACAGGAACAATCCAGAAAAGGAAGAGAAACATACATAAATTGTCAGATTGACAGGCAGGTAAACAATGATGGACATATGGTGAACAAATGGATAAATATAAAGACTTTTTGTATATGTGCATTCAGGGCATGCAGCCAAAAAGATGTTGCTGTTGGTGTTTCTGGGCTAGGTATTGCATTTTCTCATCATTAGATTTACAGACATGGGTAGAAAGGAAACAATAAGATTAAGCGATTTGCCCATTGACATAAAAATTAATCAGTAATGAGCAATTATTCTTTTTAATAATTATACGAGCAAAAATCATATGGACAAGTCATGGGTGTACTGAAAGGTCATTATTAATAAAAATGCCTCATCTGGTCAACAGATTGGTTAAATTCTCCAAAAAGTAAATGATCAGCTATAAAAATGTGTTTTGTTTAAAAATGTTTACTTTGAATTAGCTTTAGCTTGTTGTTGGCACCTTTAACCAAAAACCTAAAGTTGCCGTTATTTACAGAGTTAACAGAGTTAAAAGGACGAAGATAAATTAGTCAGCCACTATTTGATAACACATGCATTAACATAACATCGCAGAGAAGTCAATTAAACCTACTAACAGCGAGTTGGTCGACTAGTTTGAGCGTAACTAGTGGAAGTTGGGCAACAGAGTCAGAGAGAAAAGTTTAGTCATGAACCTGCAGGTGCAGCCATGAGCTCACTTGTTGCATCCTTGTTTAAATCTTTACAAACGTTTCAATTAAGCATTTTTTGGGCAGAAAATAAAACATAAGGTCAAAATAACTTACATGTGATTTAGTTGTCAAGCCTGATACGACAGACAACCGATTCCTTCATCAAGTCTGGACCCCATCGTCAAGAGTTCGCTCGTGTTAACCCATCCCGGAAATAGAAATAATACAGCTTCCGGTGAACGGTTTCACATTAAAAGCATTAATCGAGACTATTGCACAGTTTGGTTGAAGGAGAAATGTTTAGTAATTTCTTTGAATGGTATGAAATTCATTAGTTCTTATACAAATGCCATATGAAAAACAATTTCTGAGGAACCGCCAGGAATGGTATCGTCAATATCATATACCAACATACACTCAGAGAGAAATTAGTTTAGGAAATGAGGTCATTATAGATAAAAAGCTGCTTTACCTATATCAATACATTAGTAAGTCCCAGACACTCAGCATGCCTGCAGCAGTAGACTTGAGCTAATTCCAAATTATGAGAACAGTATAGCTTTTATATTGCAGTGAACAGAGATGGCAGCAGACATGTGACACTTGCAGACATTGTTGGATTATCTGTGGGATATGTAACTATTTGCAAGGGATTACTCTTTGAAAGTCACCCACATTGCACACTTTCAAACAAAAACAGATCTTATCTGAGATCCGGGTGGTCGACATCATACATAGGGGCCATAAGGAGATAAAATGCAGCACTTGTGCAGAGAATGTTCTATTCAAAATATACAGCATGTTACGGCATGTGATCAGCTGTGATGAAAAGGAAGTGTTGGAAGCAGAAAGGTTGTAATCACTTCTGGACTGACCTTTTCATCATATAAAATTGTCTTTTAGAAAATGCATACTTTTACCTATAGGCAAAAGGAAGAGAAAGCAACGACCTCACCAAGATTGGCTGAGGGATTACTGTGATTTGTAATGCCATAAAAACCTCCCATTGACCTTGTTTTTGGTGTTGATAAAAATGTGTTGGACAAAACACAGTTGTAACAAAGTGCTTAAAAGCTAAATTATTCACAAAAGAATTTATAGCATTAAAAGTTTCAATCATACGTAACCGGAAATCCTGAAAGGAATGCATGGGTCAAATGTTTGACTACTTTCTTTACTTACGTCATTTTGTGCCAAGCATTCCCCAAACTACTAAATCATGTATATTGGGTGGCATGTGCCTTTGGCAACATATGTAAAACAAAAATATTTTGTATTAATCTCACAAATTACAACCACTACTCTAAAACAAGACTTATTTTTCAAGAGAAAGCTACTGACAAGGTATCGCAAAGAAAACTGAAACAGCTGTTTGAGGCTGTCTTCCGTTGAAAAGATTATTAAACACTTTCTTGAGGCCTCATCCTTTTTCTAAAAGTATGGCAAGATACTGTAATATAAAACCGATGTATACAATATTAGAAAGCCAGAAAACAGGTTTCTCTTCTAGTCCCACAGCATTTCTTCCCTTCTCCTTGAACAACAGGTAATCCCCAGTGCCTCTTTCTGCTCAGTTACTGAACACATGACCTTGAAACAGTCAAAATGGAAAATGCAGCATTAGTTGCAGTTATCAATTCAGCGTTCCAAAACAATGAGTCACATGACTGTCTTATGGCGTTATTGTTGATCCATACAGTGTGATGTTGCCTTATTTAAAATCTCTATTACTTTTTGTGTGAGGAAATCACACAAACTTCATTCAATTTTATGGTGTTTTTCTAAACAAATCAATCATTTATGAAAAGCAATGTTGATATAGGAACTCAGGATTTTTATATTAACACGAAGACGATGACTTTGTCCAATTGTCTTGGCATACAGATTTATCAGTAATTGTGATTAATGTTATGCCTTTTGCACACCGTTAGTGACCATGAGTAATGCAACCTATCTTGCAGTGAATGGAATGTTCCTTCCGGCAGGATCCTGTGGTCTCACATGTACTGTACAAACAGCTTCTGCTGGGCCTGTCTGAACTCATACTGTAGGTATTTCCAGTTAGAGCACCCGATAGTGAAAAGTGACCCGTCTCCACTCAAAACAAGACAGAAGTTATGCTGGTGTGTGGTTTTTTTTTTAACAAAGTGTTTCCATGTTATTTCTCCACACCCATCTTGTTCGGTGCAGTTGCAACATGTAGCTTATTAAATGAGCCGCGTGTCTCTGATAACTTCTTTTGTCTTTCGGAGAATGTAACCACAATCTACCTGACGTGATCATGGATTTAACTGAATTGCATCTACTTCAGCTGATATTTGTTTTAGTGGTGTTCACAGCATGTACTGACACAGCTTTCTCCGCTCCAGTCTGACAGAAATGTGTGCTGTTGTTTGTTTACCCATGCGCATGTGTGTATTTGTGACAGAGAGGGACTTATTTTGCTGTTGTATAATCTATTATATTTGCCTTTACAACATTATCCTACTTCTGTTTTTTCTAACCATCTCTGGGGAAAGGTTCCACAAAAGCAATTTTATGACGCAGTGGCGCTGCAGTGCTATAATTGTCTTTTTAATTTGATTTTTGGTTAAAAAGACCATCTCCACGGACCCTGGCTTGTGTAACCACAGCGGTGGTTATTAGATTAAAGAGAGACAGAGGCACGCTTTTAAGATGAAACCATTTCCTTTTTGACAATATACTCAAAATGCTACAAAGACAATTAAGCATTATTGAAAAATCATTACGGTACCAAAACAATTTCACTATATATTAGACAATTGTTTTTCTTTATAATCTGATTTTCATCTTCTCTCACAGTATCCACCATCCCAAACACACTGATAAAAACACAGGCCCTTCTGGTTTGTCACACCGCCTTGTAATGACTGGGGAGTGGAAGAAAGCTTCTCACAGGCCGGATTAGGACCCCAGTCCTGACCAGCTGTGAGAATGATCCCTTTCAGAGAAATTACAAGGCTATTCAGAGAGAGTAGGTGGGCACTATCCCACTTTCCCACCATAAAAGGCCTCTCCACTCAGTCTGTCCTCCTCCATCTGTGTCTTGAGACAGAAGAGCACCAGTGAAATTGGAGTGTGGCTGAAAACACCTGACAAGGAGCAAGGGATGATTGAAGGTGATAGTTACATGTGATGGAAAGAGTTGCTAGAAGAAAAGAAATTTGTGTTACATAAGAGCTATCACATGGATGAGTGAATATGCACCCATCCTGTACATGTACACACACATCATGCATTCCGATATCTGACGTGCACAGATCTTAATCCGACAATGTGGTGAGGAGTATTAGCGGTGCTCCCAATGTTTACTGACTGCCTGCCTTGTTACTTTGACTCATTTATTTACATCCTGTTTCTGTGGACAGAACTAAAGCATTGATGACAGAAATGTGGGATGGGTTTTCCAATGTGTGTATATGTGCATGTGTGCTCAAGTCAGGTGTTCACACAAAAGCCAGGACGAGTTTGGAAACATCTGTGAGCTGATTGTAGTGGTTCCCCTGAAATGGAATTCCATTAGATTGGTGTGACAGCTTCAAAACAAACCGCTATTCTCAACATAATATGCGACTTAAGAACCACCAAGTCATTAGATGTGGCTGTCTCTCTGGTCCTCTGGACAAAATCAGTCTGATATTGTTCTTCACAGTGCACTTGATGGGTAATTTCCCATAGCTCTTGGAAAACAATAGGATACGTCACAGTTAGAAGACATAAACTCTAAATAGACTTGATTTGTTCCACTCCATTACTCGTGCTGTGTGTCAGTCAGTACATCTTCGAACATTATCTCCTGCACTGGCAGTGTGCTGGTATATGTTTATTGTAAATCATACTCTCTTTGATGTAAATGCTGCCTTTTACCTGGACAAACATTTAACAAAAGTAATGACTCTTATATTTCAAGGTGGTGGTTTTAAAGGATTGTTTGCTCATGGTGACTTAAGCAATGGCATGAATTTTTGATTTAAAGTTTACATATAGCGCCCTCAAGTGGCATCATTTGACAGTTACACCATGAATATCAAGGCAAAAAGTGTCACTGCAGGAAACCTTAGCTGGAATCAATCTTTCCATTTTATTAACTGTACGGCTCAGTTTTGATGAAAGAGAATCTAAAATCAATTAATCATACAAAGTAGCATTTGAGTAATAATAATTTAATGTTCCCACCTGAGAAATGCAAATGTGAGGTATTAGTAACATCCTCTTTCATTTTCATCCAGCTAATACCACCATCAGAAAAACATAAACTCAGCATTAGATGGATTAGAGCAACTATAGCAAGTCCAACTACACCGTTACTCATGCTAAAGCACTATGAGTTCACTGGATACTGATGTGGGAATGTTTTCAGAATCTTCTGGATCTTCATTAACAAAAGAACTCAATCCCAACACACCTCAATGCATGTTGAGAGTGATGGTCAGAGCAAATAAGGGGAAAGATCCCCCTCAATGGTCACCAGTGGCTGTGGAACAGTAACATAGTCATCTGGCCAGGCAGTCAAACATCTGTCCTTCCTGGTTTCAGGCTGGGTGTGAGCTCCCTCTGCAGGGCTGGAGTCTGTGGTGCTGGTGATGTTTCTGCAGAGCAGCTCTGGCTGTGTGAGGACGAGTAATCACCGGTCTGTCCAGGACTTTGGACATCTGAGAAGTTTGAAGACGCTTTTTGCCAGACTGCATACAAGATAAGTCCATCTGTGCACTGAGATACAGAGAACCTTTCTTTAGCACCGGCCTACATGGACAATTAAGGCATAATTGAAGGATTTATTTCTAAAAAGATCACATCATGCATTTAGCAAACATACAAGTTCAAGTTTTTTTTAACAGTAACTGATGAATATATTCACCAAATTAAATGTGGAATTGGAATAAAGTTCAGTTCAATCGAAAAACTACAAAAGACATAGGAGCTGTTAACAGCAAAAAAAAGACTGAAACCTATCGTTTTTAAACTGTATAACTCCATATATAGGCATGTAAAAGTAACCTTTAATAACACCATACCATGAAGCCATGAGCCCTTCATCCAGGGCACTTGATGGAGGCGGGCGGGGTCTGTGTGCAGGCATGGGCAGCAGAGGCACATTGGTGCTGGTCAATGGCTGGATCCTCTGGAGTGTCAAGTCAGTGCCTCCTGCAGTTGTAGCTGTCCCAGGGAAGCACACAACCCTGCTGAAATCAGGTAAATGTTCTGAACTGGTCTGGCTGAGTCGAAGCCTACGTGCACGGATCCCTGTTGGCTTGCGATTCAAAGTAGCTGCTGTGGCACTGAGAGGCGGAGAAGGTGACAGTGCAATGTCTGGAGACAGGGACAGTCGACCTACATCAGGGAATAAATGAAGTAAAGCAGTAGTGATGCAGGTCTCAAAACAAAACAAAATCATTGCAAAAAGGTTTTGTAGCTGCCATTATAGTTATTGTGTTTGTTGCCAGTATAGATGTTATTGTGGATAGATGATCATTAGCATTTTTAAATTTGCTCAGTTTCTCAGTCGTGGCAAAAGCAAGTACTCACCTGGGGAAACTGACTGGAAAGAGGAATCTGGTGAGGCAGTATCTAGGCTGTCTCTATGCTTCTCCTCTTCATGTTCTTCATCACTACTGTCATTCCTTACATCACCAAAGCCTTCTTCTTCTTCATCATCATCCTCCCCTTCTTCTTCATCACTATGCTGAATAGCCAGAACCTGTGGTAATCTTTCTTTCTCTATTGCCTGGAGACGCCTGAAAAACAGTGTTTAGTTATATCTGCTTGTAGTTTGAAGAGGAAGCCCAATTGTCAGCTGAAGTGAGGAACAAGCTAGAAGACTTCTAACTTCAGCGGAGTCCTCATCGATTTGAAACAGATCACATTTCAACTGTAATCCATGTAGCCAAGTGTACATGATCTGTCATCACAAGCCAGAGCTTAAATTATAATATATCAATAATGTGTATATATGTATATGTATATATATATATAATAGATTATATAAATAGTCTTTATATAATTGTTTCCAGCTTAAGAAAAAGGGAGTGTGGTGTAAAAATAGTAAGTACCTGCTGTGCTGCTCCCTCCAAGCTCTAAGCTCGGCAAACACATCAACGCGTTCTCTAACGTCAGGCTCCTCAAGGTCGTACGTGTGTTCTGGCACATGGATGGGCAGGTCACAAGGGGTAAAAGTAGACCTGCTGGGTGCTGTCTGTGAGACGGAAGAGAGGGTGAATGAGTGTGAGGGGTAGGAGAGGAAGCAAGGAAACATAACAGAATTGCGGCCTAAGAGCTGAGTGCATTAATTATGAATAGACGGCAGAGTAATGGTCAGACAGAGAGGGAGAGCAAACACAAGAGGGGCAGAAAGAACAGGAGGGCAAGGTAAGAGGGAGATGGAGAGTGACAGCAGCGGTGTGTATATGCCACTATGACAGATCACGTGGCGTTGGCAGTGAGAGACCTATCTGTCAAGTCACCCTGATACTGTTGCAGTGACTTCTGTTAATAATTAGCTCCTTCTGTTTGTACAGACATGACATTGAAGAGACGAGCTGGTGGTGTCAGACAGCCCAAAATGGCCTCTCAAAGCCCATAAAGCTTGTTGCTCCCCTCAGTCAACACTAAATGCTGTTTTTTAAAAAACAAGATGTTTTTGCATTGAATGTAAGGCATTCTGTTCTTTCTTCCTCCAGCACACACCACCTACCCTCAACTTTTCTCGCCTTGCTCGAATAGCCTGGACTGGGTTTCCACAGAATAAGATCTTGCCAGCTCCTTCAAGAATCAACAGATAAGAGAAGGATTTCAGTGAAACTGTTTTATGACACAAACAAGTCCTCCTGGTGGCACTGTGGAGTAAAGATTGCAGTTGACAGTGATAATTTGTACAGGGTGACGCTATTAAGAAGGGAACTGGCACTAAAACTAAATAAAATGTACAGGAAATGTGTCTCATGGGTGAGTAGTTTTGCTACAGCAGGTATGGTTAATCAAGGCACTAAAGCAGCAACATAGAGATGTTTATAACATTGGTGAAGTTAGGACAATGTGATTGGAAGTAGCAGATCTCACAGTGCAAATGTCAGTGTGAAAAACAACCTAACCATGCGTCAGGTTGCTCGTTTCTGCTTCCACTGTTGTTAGATCTGAGTCTGCAGAACCAGGTCTGGATCCAGGAGGTGAGAGAACTCCAGGACTGGTTGCTGACATGGGTCTGGAGCCAGTGTGGGGTCTGGAGCCTGCTAACGAGAGGGGCCAGACACAGGAGGGGCTGGTAGCAGGGCGCCAGGCTGAGGCGGGTCTGCTGTAAGGACATGCACCGTCTGCTGTTTCCTCTTCAAAGACAAAAGTGAGTGGCCCATTAAATACAGAGCTGTAATTAACTGGTGCGCATCGAATGACTCAAAACATATACATACACACACACCGTCTTCAGTAGCAGCATGAGAGGAGTTGCAGTCTCTGATGGAGTTTAGGAGAATGGCCCAGTCCTCTCCCATGGTGCTGCTGCAGCTCTGCCCATCCTCCTCCACCCTTAAATTGTCTAGGTAACGCAGCTGAGGGACCAACTCCCTCACTGCAGCCCGATAACTATAGTCTGCTGTCTGGGTAGAGGGAGGGAAGAATAGGAAAGAGTGGATGGGGCATGTTATTAGTTAGAAAGGGTGACTTCAATTCTTATTTTTTAGAGGTCATACTCACCACAGGCAAGTAAAACTGTCTGTTGCACTTTGTGATGAAAACTGTGAGGAGTTTGATGCATTGTGTAAAAATACTACATAAATGTATATGTATATGTGTGGTATTCATTATAACTCATATTCTGTCATTTCATTCTGTTTAAAAAGCAAGATGCAGTATGTACTGTTTTAGAACACCAAACGAGCAGACACATTGTTTTGTGCTGATATAATTATTTGAGTTAAATAGCATGTTGATTTAACCAATAGCCACAAGTGCATTATATAACATAAAATGCAAGAAAAATGTAATTGGTGCACATATTTATCATTGATGTGGCCAGGCAGTGGTTTCACTATATGTGCCAGTGACAATGATAAAAATTACTGCTAAAGCATGCTGTATTTAACCTTTACTAAGTAATGCATAAGTATATACTGTATTATGGGATATATGAAGCCCTATAGGTGACAAAGAAACAGAATATGTTTTAAAGGAGCTGTCAGGTGACTCACATTTAAAAAACAAACTATTCCTTTATAGTCAATTAAATCACAGTTCTAAATGTGTCAGTAGTTACTAGCTTCACATTAAAATAATGCATATTAGCTGTAATTCATTATATCTTTTTACACTCATTTTAGATCATTACAATGCTTAATTGAATCTGTGAAACTTAACTTCTAAATAAGGAGGCAAAAGACATAAAGACTGAGAGAGAGAGAGAGAGAGAGAGAGAGTCCACTGAATAACTGAGCTACTGAGTGATCAAATTAGAGCTCTGTACTCCTGCCCTTCACCAAACCACACAGATGCAATGAATGAATGAAAAAGAGAGAATGAAAAAAGAGAGTGAAAGGCTGGCAGGGAAGGAACATAAGAGAAAAGAGGAGGAGAATGAGCGCTGGGAGAGGAAGTGAGCGGATGTGTGTGTGTTTGTGTGTGTGTGTGATGGGAAGAGAGAGAGCAAGAGGAGTGATAGTTTGGCAAGAGAGCAAACCCAAGAACCCCTCAGTTACTACAAAGAACAGGCCTAATGCATATTCAGCTCAGCATCTCCCCTCATTGCCCTAGTTTCCTAATTAATGCTCTGCTGGTGGGTGTAAATAAACACATTCACAGTGGCCCAAAAAACCCACAGCACACTGTGTCTCGAATCAGCAGAAGGTGGAAATGCAGCCTCTACCCTGTATATCCAGCTACACTCAATATTACTGAATATGTTCATGGTGAGCTGCCTTATGCGCCGGCCATTCACAACCAAATAAAAATGCATTGGCCAGTTTTCAAAGAGATCAAATAGCACTGTAATGTAATAATAAAACATTATGTCTGTGTCATGATGTCTCCACAGAAGGAGTGTGCCAGATATGTGGCTGTTATGTTTGATTATTCTGATACCCCCTGCTCTCCCTGTGTCCTGTCTGGTGTGCTGGAGACCCAGATACAGAGCAGTGAGATCACACAGATACTTTCATGTCTCAGCACATGCTAATTACATTTCGGTCATTATCTGACAAAGGGCTGAAAGCCTGGTGGCATAGGAGAGACAACTAAATGAACGATACTTATATCAAAACCACAAGTTGCATTTGCACACTGGCTTTTACACACTGGCTTTTACAACATCAACTGAATGTCTCAGAAACTCTGGCCAGCTCCTTGCCTAAGCTTTTATTCAGCTCCGCCCGTTCTCTATTTCTTATTTAATATTTTGCCACATTTCTGTGAGTCTTACATTAGCACCACTTGGTACGGGCTACATCAGGTGACAATGACCCACAATTTTAAGTGAATTATTGTGCTTGCATCATCATGTTTTGAAGGTTTGGATGGTGACTGTTTATCAGTAATAACTGTTGGTCTTAAGTACAGTGCAGGTAGACAGATGACTTTTGTAGCTAATGTCCTCTCCCTGATGTCACCAATTCCATTACACTCCATTTGGAAAAATGCTTATTTGTCAAATATCTGTGTCTGCTGAATCACAAAGGACAAATAATGGAGCCTGATCTATGTGACCTTATTTGTGTGCCATCTCTTTTCGCAGGAGGTGATAAATGTATAACACTTAGTTTTATGTGATAAACAGCATTAGCAGGACATTATTCTACCTGGATGGCTGTGGGGTTTGGGCGCACACACACAGGGTTTCCCTCCAGGATGAGTGTCTGGAGTTTGTCACACAGTCCCAGATACTGAACCTGGACCAGGTCATCCACATCATTCCCTTCCAGGTCTAACAGCTGCAGGTTCTCCAGCATGCCAACCTGACTCAGGTCTGACACATTATTGTAGGCCACATACAACTCCTGAAACAGAGAGAGGGTGTCCATACAGTATAGCAGACAAACTGAAAATCTAGCAGACAGAAAATTGTTTACATTCAGTCAAAAAAAAAGACAAATGGTTTGCGTATATAAAGGAAACATGACAGGCAATTAAGGACAGTCATAAAGAGAGATATGGTATCTCCCCTTCTAACAGAGACAGGAATCTTGAGATCACAAGAACTCTGTTCACTAATTAACAGCTATTTGCTATATGTACAGTACATATATGGAAACAACTTTAAGTACTGTTAGACCTTTGAGAACACTTTTACCCCAAAACAGTTTCCTCGCTACTTGAACTGTGTCTCCACAGAGCAATTTGTAACCTATAAACTCTACCTTGAGGGAGGTGAAAGTAGAAATGCCATCTAGGTCTTGTAGGGAGCAGCGAGGTATCCATAGCACCTGCAGGTGGGAGAGGGTGGTTCCCAGGTCTCTAAGGAGACAAAAGTAGTACACACTTGATTTCAAGGCAGAGAAGTGAGTTACACAACACTGGGAATCATGGGAAACTCTATCTAGTCCTTTGGCTACTGAGGCTAGCTCTCTCTTTTCCCCCCAATATGCAGGCCTCTCGTCTGCCACCCACTTGTCTCTAAAGCACACCCCACCTCTGACCCTTCCAGCAGAGGCTCAGTCAGTGTATCTACAACCTTGTAACACCCTCTCCACAACAGCTCCCATAGCCCAGAGCAGGAAATGCTATCAGAGGCAGCGCACATCCAGCTGGCTTTACTCCGCGACTCTCAGGGTGGAGCAGACAGCTCCCTATCTTTCTGTTTGTACTCTCTTCTCCCCCAGCAGTCTCTTGGGTAACAATTCTCCACCTGTCCTGTTGTAAGGAGATTTTACAATGTGTGTGTGTGCATCTCATCCTGAGGGTTTATCGCTTTTCTATCCAATTTTGATGACACAGCTGTGGCTGCAATCAAACTGGTACGACAATCCAGGAGACACTGTGCATATTTCCTGTCTTTTTTTTCTTGGGACTGTCCAAGTGGACAAATCTGAAAGCTGATACACCACAACCCGTTCTGTGTCCTATTGTGAGACAGGTGGGTGAACCTGTTCTAACGTTATACGGAGCACCACATCTGTTGGTGTCTGGTTTACAAGCAGCGACATGCATCTTCCATACAGAAACACTGCATTACAAGTCCCTGTTGGAAAGCATTGGCAGAGCAGAGCCCTACACCTGCACTGCAACTACACTGTGTTTTTTTTCCCCATCAGATAGACATCCCTCTGACGTCTGACCTGCTATTCTGTTTCAAAGCACTGTCTTTTTATGGCTTAGAGAGTCTGTCACTAAAAAGTGTCATCTAGCACATGTGTGACCAGTGCGAAGCATGACAGTAATCCCCACGAGCCCCCCACTGCTCTAGGTCAAATTACAGTTCTCTTTATGGAAAGACCTGGACCTGCTTACTTTGTTTTCAAACAGAGGCTGAATATGAAATTGGTCATACATTTACAAGAAGCATATATCAGTAGCACAAACTCAGCTTTCTTTAACACTGTATATCATTTTTGATTTGGGGATTTCAGAGGGGTCTTGAGAGTCTGTAGTATTCCATGAGGTAACGTGAACATAATAGTTGATAATAATGGAAACAGGTTGCATACCAGGGTGAAAACAAGAAGATGGTATTTGTGTTACATAACTTTACGCTTACCTTACTGACATAATCCTGCTGTTGTTCAGTCTGAGCTGCACCAGCCTGGGCAAGTAGACACCTACAAGACAATCAGATAAACAAAGTCTCTCACTTTCACCATGTCTCTTATTTTGGTGTAACACCAAAGTGATTATTTATTGGGTTTTAAACTTGCCTCCTAGACAAATTCCAAGTTCACCTCATCAAGTGTTCAACCTCAATTAGCTAAATGGAAGAACACCTTCAGAGGCAGGTTAAGCATGACTCACACATGCTCTGTCATGCCTGCATTTGTGAAATCTAGGATTTTCTGAGGACAAAGGTGAGCATAATGAATGTTCCTCCACCATTATCAGCTCAGTCATCTGGCGCTGAGGTTCACACACCTGACAGGAAATGTACTACTGATGTGGTGTGTGCGTCATAGCAATGTCTTTAAATGTCTCTTATCTAGGTCTGGTTTGTGACATCATCTGTTATGAATCATCATTGTACACAGTGTAAAAACTTTTTGAGACTTTCCTATTTATAAATATAAATTTAATAGGAGTTACTGAGTGTGTGGCCGTGTTTGCATAAGGAACACTAGACATAAAGAATAAAACGAATACCAACAACACACAGTGAGCTATAACAAGTACACATACAAACTTTGCACCTGTGCAATATGGTTTGAAACAGTGAGACATGATTTACACGTGTAAATACCTTGATATATTGTATATCTTACCAAAGTTACCCAGTGTGTATTCTTGTGTGTCAACGCAGATTTCCAGCGAGGTCACATGGGAGAGGTCTTCCGTTCCACACAGCAATTCCTGTAAGGAACGGAAAAATACACTAGCTGACCCGTACCAGCATAATAAACTAGAATTTATCTCTACTCTACACACAGTGTGTGCCACATTTTCTCTAGGTACTGTTCATATAGCAGTTCATCAGATACAGGGGAGGGCAATTAGAGCATAATTTCATTTTAATACACACGAAATTATACAGACAGGATGCAAACAGTAGAGGGTAAATGTGATCCCAAATGTTGACATGTGCAACGTTTTCCCTCAACCTCAGTCTCCATAGGCAACTTGGAAATAAGCAACATAAACTCTTCTACCACTGCTGTGAATGCAATGAGCAGAAGTATGAGAGAACAGAGGTTTATTTAAGGGTTAGTTTTTTGACTAAAAACATAAATCAAACACAAGTGAGAACACGGTGTATCAGAGGGGTGAACACTGACTCTATCCTTGACCACTTGAGTAAACCTACCAGCTTCTCTGGAGAGAGGTAAAGCTCCATTGCTATCTCAGAGTTCTCACGGGGTTTGGCTGCAGGCGTTGGGTTGATGCGGCCTGATCCACTCAGCTCACTCACCAGGACCCGTGCTGAGCCAGGCCGGACCCCCGGGGGCACAAATCCATGACAGCAGCTCATCTTCCAAGGCTACCTGAAATGACCAGTGTTAAAACAGCTGTTTTTGGCTTTCTAACGAAGATATATGCTCGGCACTAATCTATTTAGAGAATTTAGATATCTATGTTATCTAACTAACGTTAAATCAGCTAGCTGACAAGCTAACTACTATTGTATGGTTAAATGTTGACATAATATAAATTAATTAATATTCCACTCTCATCTAAGAACATCGACATGTACTTTATACATGAATCTTATATAGTAGTTTTTTCTTGCAATATATTTACCTGTTGCAAGAAATTACACACTAAAAATATCTACACATTTTACAGACCGAGAGCCCCTACGAGCCAAAGTTTGCTTGACGACCACTTCCTGGATACGGCACTCAGAGACCCGTGGCTCCCTGGGAAATGTAGTGCTCGGCTGACAGCTCTTCCGTACAGCCCCCGAATTTAACAAGCTAATAGTCACCCTATATCGTCACTCTAATCATATATTAAACCTTTGTTTCTGTTACCTTAACATGCGTTGTGTCAAAGTCTGTTCATCCCTAAACTGGTGCTGCCTTCAAATTCTCACTGTAAGCTCTGCCTTTGGAAATGTGAGCTTTCAAATTGATGTGGTTGTAATTAATAACTATAACAATAATAACAATAATTTAAAAACGTATATCCAACAATATTTTCCTTAATGAATGTTTATTTAAATTACATAGTATGTTGCAAAGAGCTGCTCTCTGTTACAGTGCCATAATGAAGAAGAGTAAGAGGAGCAATCTGGACATAATTGATATTTTCTTTTAATGAAGCCTACTCTAATGAGGAAAAACAGAAAACAATAACTGCTTTCATAGGTTTAAACACAGAGTGAAAGTGGCAGCATACAGCAGAATCTGATTAGTTATTTATAAAGCATACTAAGTCATAATCAAATACTCTTCAGGCCCTAATGATCATGGAGGAAACTGAGGCCATGTCTCTGTTAATATAACATGAGGAGTTTCCCTACTTTGTTTTACTGACTAAATAATTTAAATTTGACTATTATAGAGACAAATACATAAAAAAAAAAAATAAGAGGGACCTTCACAACCAAAAGTACAAGCATGAAGAATCAATGAAGAGAGGGCTTTTTTAAAACAACAATTAGGCCATACTGAGATTTAAAGTTAAATGAATAGTTGGTGGCCATGTAGACATAATTAATGTTTTCTTTTAATGAAGCGTGCCGTGGCTGTAATGAGGAAAAATGGAAAAACAATGACTGGTTTCATGAATTAAAATGAAGAATGGAAATGGAAACATAACACAGAATCAGGTCAGTTATTTAAAAAGCATACTAAGTCATAATTGCTTGTCAAGCCCTATCTATCATGGAGGAGAATGAGGCCATAAAAATATATCATGAGTTTCCCTTCTATGATTTCACACATATTACAAATGGTGGGCTTCTGATTTTTTTCTAAACTAAACTGTTTTTTTTTTATAAACAATTAGATAAACAAAAATTACCCAATAGGGATTTAATTTTCTCAACCAGAAGTACATACTTGTCAATGCAGAGGGGATTTTTAAAACAGCAAGAGATACATATTACATAATGAGATAACATTATGTATGAGACTTAAAGTAAAATTAAAATATGATATTTTTGCTCAGAATTGTTTTTACAGAGTTTGCTTGGTGGTTACCTGGTAGTCAAGAGGGTTGGGTTGTTTTGGAGGAATTTAGACATTGACATTAGTATAAATCCTGACTACTGCTGGTTCTGTAGCCTGATTTAAAAAACAGGCTTTCATGTCTGCAGTCAAATGCATGGACACCTTGTCTGACACTGAAAATTTGGACTGAGCACAATACTGGGTAGTCGCGGCGGGAGGAGTGGTCACATTTCACACTTTTCCGACAGCGCGTGAATGCAGCAGTGACATTCAGGGTAGCCGGGGCGGATCTCAGTTAGATGGAGCTGGGCGTGGGCTCTCTCTCTCTCTCTCTCTCTCTCTCTTTCTCTCTCTTTCTCTCTCTCTCTCTCTCTCTCTCTCTCTCTCTCTCTCTCTCTCTCTCACTCTCCCTCTCTGTGAAAGCACATTGTTCAACGCGGGCTCATTTTACCCACAACCAATGAATGCCTCGGTGCATTTTAGCTCCTGAAAATTAAAACACTTTCTTTTTTTTAACGGAGAGAGAATAAAAAGGCGCAGATATCAGAAGACGGCGGGAAGCGGATCAGGAACATTGTGTTTCCTTCACAGAGGCAACAGAGTTTAGATATTTTTTTCTTCTTCTCCGGTGGACGAACCGTGGCTCTTGTCGCTAATTAGACCCTCAGCTTGTTGTAAGTATGCAGGACACATTCCTGAGTCTGAAATATGTCGGCTGGGACTGTCTAATGAAACCGCTTCAACATGCTTTCAGTTAAAAGACGTAAGCTAGCTATAACGTTTTCATTTACGTTAGCTTCTTCTATCACTCATGCTTGCTTTGCTATCTACATGTATGGACATTGCTTGTATAAAATCAATCATCTATAATGAGTGAGTTCGGGTGTTGTAACTTGTTTATGGAGGTATAACATTAGACCGCCGTGGATCCCCCTCTCCTCATCTCACTTTGAAAAATGAAACCGAAGGCGTTAAAATTATCATAGCTGTAGTGTTGAATGTACTTTCTGTGGCCTTGTATTTGAGTGTAATGTTCAGACAGTGTGTTGAGTGTGAGGCTGCCGATAGTGGCCACACAGACAAGTAGGGTGACGCCCCGTCACACTGAGTAAAAACTGAATGTATCACTGCGGAAGTTAGATTCCATTACAAGGCGTTTAGAAAGGCTGACTCGGATTTATCTCTCACTCTGGAAGCTGTCTGATTAAAATGTGGAGTGAGTTGAAAAAGGGAAAAGATGACAAAGGCTGCACTCATGTTTAATCTTTTAAAATATTGCCACAGAGGAAAGAAGATGAAATAAAGCTTTGTGAGAATCACCAGGCAGCATCACATATTTAAGTTAGTGTCCTCTTTAAAAAAAAAAACAGCTTTTTCACTCTTGTGTTTATTGTTTGCTTTCTCATATGATTGTGACTGACTCCACCTCTTCATACCTTTTAATCCACAACATCACTGCTGCATCACATGTGAGTAACATGTAAGTCAGCATGATAGTTTTTCCATGATGATCATACATAATGTGGACTACATCGGTTCCCATAAGGAGGTCCAGTGTTGCTTTTGTGAATTTGACATCGGTGTCCGTAGCCTTCAGGGTGAAGGCAAGAATTCAGGCAGCTGGAGAACAGCTGGAGGTAGTCCAGCCAGTGATAGAGGTGTGATGTTAATCCCATGTCCCTTTCTTTGAGCTGTTGTAGCCTGGGTGGTGCCCAGCTCCTCCAAGATTTTACAGATGACATACTGTTTCATTCATGTGTCAGGTTTTAATTTGTCAAATGTGATATTGTGAGCCTCAAAGATGCCTCAGGATATGTTTATAGATAAGCAGATTTCAGATTACTCTTGACTTGATGCTGTTCTAATTCTTTTGCTTAATCATTCTAAAGGAGGTTGGTTTGAATGTTTGCTGGACCACTGACTTAATGGAATCTTCCACAGGTTGAATGGCACCTTAGTACCACTATATGCTTTCTGTTTTCACATGTAAACAACTGGACAGGATTCACCAATTCCTCTGATTGCAAAAAAAGAGCACTGATGAGTTTCGGGTTGTTTGGTGTCCGATGATAAGCCTCATGGCTCCTCTAACTGGCAGGCCTTTGTGTGGAGGTCAGCTGGCCTTTTCATCTCTGCTGCTGCCTCCACCGTCTCACCCTACCCGACAAGCTGAAAGGATGACCCAGTGGGGAAAAGGTCACTTGTACTCCAGTGCCTTTAAGAGTGGCTTGTTTAAGCATGCACATATACACACAGATGCAGACAGAAACTCTTCATGTAAATGTTTGTAAGGGGGGTAAATGTCTGGAGGAGGAATTGTTTATTAAAAGTTTCTCTTTAAGCAAAATTCAAGTTTTGGTAAATCCTTTGGCGTCCTGCCCTAGAGGAGGAATTAAGTGAATAGTCCAGTTTTAAATTGTTATAGTCTAACAACTATATTTATCTCTGAATTAATACATTTCTTAGGAAGTCCTCACTTGTGTTTCATTGGCCTCAGAGAGCAGAATAATGATTCCTCAGCTGCCGGTCAACATTTATGTTTGGATGCTGTTTAGCAGGATGATGTCATTGGAGAGCAGTGGGAGGGTGCGGTGGGCTATCAAGGCTCTAGGATGGGTCTTGGAGTCTCAGTATTCGACCATGATACCTCCCTAGAGAGGGTCTCCTTACCATCATCTCTCCATTAAAAATCTTTTATCTCTGCAGTGGGATTGTGGCTCTGCCAGTATGGATTCTTTAACCAATTAAGCACTTTAATGGAGAGCAGAATGCATGTTGAGGAAGATGGCCACTTGTGTGCCCTCCCTCTTGCATCATGTGTTTTGAAATGATGGAATTGTTTTCCAGGTTACAAGGGATCATAGAAATAGTGAAGAGATGTTTAGCGACTGTACTTCTCACAGCCACGCAGCTGAATTAGCTGGGGAAAAAGGCTGGAGAATATTGAGCATTTTCATTATTGATTTCTTTATACATTTTTCAGTTTCCAGGTCAACCCCTCCCTCCTGTGGTTTTCTGTGCCCTTGGCACATAGTAAGAGTAGCCCTCTCCCTCCCTCGCCCTCAGCCACTCTCCTCCCATCACCCCTCTTGCTGCTCTGTACTCGCACCCTCCGTAAGCTGTCATGTAAGATTATCCTCTCGGTCCAGGCGGTGCTCTAGGGTTTCAAAACGAACTGTTAATTTCCCAGGCTGGAGGTGGCGAGCTATAAATAACCCTTAACACAGACATACTGTATAGTGCTCCTCGATCAAATGGGGGACGGCTATGCAAAGATTTTGGGGACCTTGGAACGCAATAGGTCGCAAACCTGTGGATGACTGCAGCTACGGCCTGTCTCAGAGTCATGTATGTTTACAGTGGCAGCAGGAGGCTTACTTCATTTACCTTCAATGTGCTGATTTGTTAGTACAAATCACTTTGTTTAATATATATATATATGTATATATATATATATGTATATGTATATGTATAGTATGAAAGAAACCATGCCTCATTGTGGTTGTACGTGGTTTTTACAGGTGCACTCGTGCACATATATGGCCAACTGTTGCAGGTCTGGGGCAAAAGACTGCACAGGTTAACCGCACACTGCTGGTAATTATTGTGCAATATGAAAATGAGGACTGCGGAGGTGGGCACGACACCACTATAGGGGCAGGATAACCATCTCTGTGTACCGAACAAAAAAATGTGTGGATGAAATATGTAAAAAGATTGATGATGCGCTGATGATTGTGATCTCCAGTGTCTGTGTCCTCATCTCTCCTCTCTATCTACACAAAGAACAGCTCTGTATGAGCCCCTACTGACAACAAGTGGCTCTGAGAAAGAGACAGCATCTCTATCAATGATTAATTTTGCTATTCATCTCCATATGTATGTGTGGATTATTAATCAGCCGCTGTCATGGCCTAGTTTGAGAGAGGAGATGGCATGGCATGGCTGTCTGTTTCCCTTCCTCCAGTCTCCCAGTAGCGGGTGCGGGTGTGTTGAATTTGCATTTTGGGCTGTAAATTTTAATCGTTTGGCAGGTGTACACTTGAGATCTGGCTATGTAGAAGAAATGCGGCAACCAACCGTGTCAGAATCAGAGCTGTGGGTGTGTTCGAGAGTGCAGGTGTTAATATCTTTTTGTTTTTATTTGTGTGTGTGTGTGCCCAAATTTTCATCAGATTCAATTTAGGAATTAGGTTTTATTACATATTGATCTATACTGGTTATTAATATGCATTTTGTGCTTGTGCCAATGTGCATGAAAATGTCATGATGTGCATTTATTATTGCCTAGAATTAGTGGTGAAGCAGGTGCTGAACTTTAATGTGTGAGTAAAGTTTGTTAGATTTGATTAACCAGTAAATACAGCTAATATAATATAATAAGGTAGTTATTTTAAAAAGACTGAATGTGTGGGGAATTCAAGGTCACCTGACTGGTGCCGGGGCCAGGACTGTTTGGTCAGCACTTGTCATTGTCCTTTCACCTTTATCTACCAGACTGGAGTGGGAATGGCATTGTACAGATTCAAATCTTTATGTAATCCATACTAGTGTTAAAACCATGGCTCGATTATTCACTTAGCCGATCAACGGAAATTTAATCGTCAATATTTTTGATGTGTGATCGTTTTTAAAGCCATTTATGACAAAAGATTGCCCATTGAATAATACAATACTGGATTTTTGAAGCTGATACCGATGTTGATATATCAGACAATATTTGTTATTTAATATTTTCGATATAGTTAAGTTAGATGTCATCAAGTGATCTACTGAGTGGGACATTTAACAGTTTAGAAATGAACTTTTGTTGCTCTCTGGTCAAAAAGAACTATGGAATGGTGACACCATTTATAATTGACCTCAGTCTTCGGCATGTCTGTACTGTAATTTCTTGTTTTTGTAATCATCTGTAAAATCTTCCAATGCTTGTGTGTCCATTAATATCTTTTTAGCATAGTTTTTCCCATGACATTGTCTAGCCCAAACAAGTAATAATCACTTAATCTGAAAAATATGCAGCAGGTGATTTGATAATGAAAACAATCATTAGTTGTAGCCCTAATGCATAATGGCACAGTCATCATCCCCTGTTTTAGTGAACTGGATTAGAAAGTCCCCTGTCTCTAATCCCTACGAGCAGTCTATGCTTTAAAATGTTGTCCTGCGTCCATCCTGTTTCCGTCACATTAAACTACAGTATATTTTGTATATATATAATCGTTTCTGACTAGCCCTGATGTGAATCCTTGCCCTGTCATGATCTTGTAGCTTACAGTGACCAAAGGTGCACCAGCGTCTGTCTGCACTGCACAAGTCTCTCTGCACAGCTGCTGTATGTTTGGTTAAAGGAGGCTGTGAGGAGCTGGCCTGGCTCTGCTGCTCTGCCGCGGTCTCTGTACTCCAGCCAGGGTGGGCTGCACTGTGTACCAGGTTGATTTATATACAGTGAGGGGGGAAAGGAAGCCAAATGTTTGGCCACAAGATTGAGGGGTCAGGATAATTCCCTTCCTGTTGTGCTTGAGAATTATAGCGGTGAGGGTGTTTTTACAAGGAGGCCATTGTTGATATTGGTAATGGTGTTCAGAGCTACCTGTTCCATTAGTGCGTGCAATGGTTTACAGGACCAAGGGTGTTGCAGGTGTGTGTTTGTGTGTCTGTGTGTGTCTGTGTGTGTGTGTGTGTGTGTGTGTGTGTGTGTGTTTGTGCGTGTTCGTGTGAGATTGAATGAGAGCCGGTAAATGGTTGCGTCGTCAGTTAGCAAGTCTGCTTTTCTGTCAATCATTAACATCAGTGAGCTGGTCTTACTTTTGGCTAATCTTAGTCTGTACTCACATAAGCACGGTGCCACACACATCTCAGACACAAATAGCACAAAGTTTTGACAAAGGCGAATGCAGATTCTATTAATACATCACCACACCCAGACAAATATAGGTACATGTCCGTTACTTTTGACTCCCCATGAATGAATTAGCTGTATAAGTTTTCTTTCTCTGTATGAGTTTTCTTGGACTCTTGTTGCCCTGTCATTAAACTGTCCACCTGTTACTTCTCTCTTTCTACAAGTTGAGTTTGAGATTCACTCCAGCTGTGTGAGTGTGCGTGCTCCTTTGGGAGATAAAGCACAAGAGAGAGGGTGTGTATATCTTTTGCTCAGGCTGTCTAAAGCCCTGATGTGTGAGCAAGGGGTTTGCAGGGTTTTCCCTAGCTGCTGTGGGTGCAGATGGGGGGTCGTGGAGGGGGTACTGCAAGAAAATTTGACTGAAAACTATGCATTTTCACATAATATTAGACAATTATAAGATATTCCTTTTTAGTCCTTTATTTGTTATCGTTAAAATATTTGTTTAAAAAAATCACACAGGTTGTAGTTTTTTTACATAACACAAAAAATGTAAACAAATATGCTCAATGAAGTAAGCGTGGTGTTTTGAAGAATCCTTCACATTTTACACTGTTTGCCATTAAAAAATATAACATTTAAAACAAGGCTTATAGTGAAGGGATTTGAACTACAATTTGCTCATTTTCCCAAACTCCAAAGTCCCAAGGAAGGTGTTAACCAGCTGTAGTTTACTAAAGATTTGTTTTTGTTTTTTTTTTTATTTTAAGAAGAATAAATTCAGAACAGATAAGTCACTATATACACAAATCTGAAATTTTAGTAAAATAAATAACATTGACACTGACATCAAAATACTGAATAGTGTTTAGAAAGAATGATGAACACAGACATCAGTCAGTATCAGTCCTTCCTCCTGTCCTCTGTCCTCCTCCCTCTCCTGCTGCTGTGATTCACTGCCTGCAGGTAGAGAGGAGGGGTTGGCTTGGAGAGGGGGGGGGGGAAATTTACAGGATTTTAAGACTTGTGGCAAACTGAGATAAACAGGCTACATTTTTGCTTGTTCATAACAATTTGCTATTATTTTAACAAGTTTGCTGTGGCTGTGTAAAACAACAGCTATAGACAAAGCAGGTGACAATATCACTTTTCTAAATAGAATTCTCAGTATAGGTTTTTTCTTTTCATTTGCCTAGGGCGCTATGAAAAAGCAACTTGGTGCTGCGCCTAAGTGGTAGTGTTAGATTGGTAGAGCTACATGGAGTGTGTTTTATTTAGTGCATGACAATTGGTCCTCTGGAAGAAGGTAAAACAACATATGTGACGTGAGGTGCTCATGAAATCTTTCAGATTGATCAGCTCATTTAAAGAACATTCAGCAAAGTTAGACGCTGTCAATGAACGGGCCGAGATGTTTAACCATGTATGACCTAATTTTACTCTTGAGTTGCTTCATCTGAATTACAGGACATGAGACAGACGAGTTTTGAGGAAGAGAAACAAGGCTGCTTCGGGTGTTAGGGTGGTGCCAGTAGTAGATGCCAGTATCTAACAGGTCATAACGTGATTCTGATGTCATTAGAGCAGTTCCATTTAATTCAAAGTATAAATGATTAATAGTGTCTGGAGTTGAGTTTTTGGTCACTACTCTCAAACAGAAAGTGAAACTAAACTGCCACTCAAGGGCCATTGCATCCTGGGAGGTACAGGAATCCCCAGTGATTTTCCTCTGACATCAGAGATGACATTGCTATGATGCCATCACCTGACCGCTCATTGTTGTCTGTGTTGTCAGGCTGAAGCTGTAACCATGGGAGGCTCCTGCGTCAGATATGCGTCTCCAACAGACCTGACTTGTGCTTAGCCATAGGTTTGGTCACACGAGCCTGAGCTTGCATGTGATTTAATCTTGTAAAATCTCCATGATAGCTTCATGTCTTTCTGACTCTGAGTCATCATGTGCCATCATGTCTACTTCAGGGCTGGGATCAGGTCATTTTGAGGTCATCAGTTTGGTAACTTTGTGGTAAATTTGAAATAAGCTGAGTCAGACTTTGCCACTGTATGTAGTGGAAACACCCATATGACTACTTTCTCTACCCGTTGAGTCAACACGCTGGAATTTCACTGGCCAGCAGTGCTGTGATGGTCATGGTGATGTCAGAGTGGGTGTGTGTGTGTATGTACACTGCCTTGTGTCTATGCATGGATATAAATGTGTGACTCCAGCTGACTCGACAGTTAATATTGTGATAACATAATTGATAAGTTTCTCAAATTTTTTTTCAGCCCGTCTGGTTAAATATGGATTCGTTGTTTTTCACTGCTAACCTCCACCTATGCTGCTCTATTCATTAGCTCCACTACTGTCGGTTGCTGTCAGTTTGGTAATTAACGTCTTGCAACCCAACCAATTTACACATCTTGGCCTTGAATTGCAACTAAAAAGCTGTTGTTGTTTTTTTTTTTAAATAAATGTTTTCCTCAATGTTTAGCATTGTGAATTTTCAAATCCACAAGGTGAAAATTGTCTTTGGAGCCAGCCAAATCTCTCATTGTTTTTTTTTTTTTTATACAGTTAATTTAGCAGAATTTTGCGTGTTCGTACAAGTCAGAATTGTTTTTTAAATCTTACCTGAGAAAGCTGGAGCTCCTTTACTTTTCCTGCTCTTTTTTTGAAAACCCTCTTGGTGCATAAATTCTTGTGAAGGTGGTGTTTACCTGTGTTGTGTAACTTTTAACCAACAGAAAATGGATATCACTTATGTTTTCTCAAGAGGCCGACGTGTTTCTTTAATAACATGCCTTGATTTATAGTCAGGGCAGCCCTGTTGCATTGACTAGACCCATTAAGTGGGTTCAATGGGTCCATAGGGGACAACTGCAGGCACACCTGGAGTCATGAAATCCTCTTTTAGGCCTCTCATTCTGTTGCTATGGATTGATCCCTATGGAAGAAGAAAGGTAAACACGAGGAAACAGTTCATAGCTAAAGCTGAGATTTGTTAGCAGCAGTGATTTGGCTCATTGTTGAAAGTGCTGAATTTTGTTTTGGAATTTTTTTCCAGATATTTTACTCTACATTATTTTCTTTTTAAAATCTTTTTGTTCACTGTGTTTTTGTATTTGCTCGATTCTTTTTTTTTTTCCCTATTCGATCATATTGGCCCTGGTGTCTGTCACTGTGGGTTCAAAGGCAGACATCAGTAAAGTGAAGCTTGAGTGATGAGTATCAGTCTGTCAGTGTCATGTCCCTTATTTTTCCCTAGCTCTCCCTCTCATACACACTCTCTGCTGCTCACACTGAGCGGGAGAGGATTGAAACACTGAGTACCTTCAGCACATTTTTCACATTCCCCTTTGAGGGTCTCAACCTCAGCCCCTGCCACACATGCACACACGCAACACACAGACACACACACACACCAGTAATGTTTCTCACCACTGGGCAGTA
The DNA here is from genome assembly GCA_037975185.1 of Centropyge bicolor. NCBI lineage: Eukaryota > Metazoa > Chordata > Actinopteri > Pomacanthidae > Centropyge > Centropyge bicolor. The sequence continues at coordinate 6,081,911 of JBBMOC010000009.1, read as the reverse complement.
ATGGTAATAACTGTATGCTTTGCCTGTGCCACCTGTGGACCGCATCATGGCCGGTCCAGGATCAGACAGTAGCTTGTCTGCTATGTATGTCTGTCAGATTACTAACCTGCACCTTTCTTTGCTGCTTTTCCCTCTCCAGCAGTGGTGTGTGTGGTGAGCAGCAGCGGCAAAGATGACGGAGTACAAGCTGGTGGTGGTAGGAGCTGGAGGCGTAGGCAAGAGTGCACTCACCATCCAGCTCATCCAGAACCACTTTGTGGATGAATATGACCCCACCATAGAGGTATGACTCTCTTCTGCATGTTCTACATGTTATTCTTGTGGGAGGCATCTTGGGTTTTGCAGTGGGAAGGTAGAGGAGGTTTGGTCATATGGTTAAAAGAATAAATTCTGTCCATTTCTACATGCACACATTCTACACAAATGTATACAGTATATATACTGTACATATATGTCACATGTCCACTTCCATAGCCACTGCTGAACAATATTTTCTGGAACCTACTGAGATGACATCTTTGTCTAAATCAAGTTATTTTTAATTGAATTCATTGAATGCTGAGGCAATTCTGTGGTCAGGCATGGAAGAAACTTACAATTTTCTTTCAAGAAATAAAATTTTACTCTGCTCCTCCATAAATCTTATTTTTCAATGAAAATAAGACACTGAAAGACATTGCAGACATTGCAAAGAGCAGAGGGAAGCCAGTGAGAATGTTTTCTCGTCTCATTTCTCTTTCTCCCTCTCTGTCTCCACTCTCTCCCTCTCCTTCTCACCACGCCTGCCTCTGGCCAGACAATGTCCTTTTTGTGTGTTTGCATTCCTGGCCCCTATGCTCTAACAAACAAAGGGACGGCACTCCATGTTTTTGTGGCTGCGTGTTGGAAGGCTAAACATTGGCTCCGATACCCTGCTCCTCTGATCTCTTCATGTTCATTTGACCTGGAAGTGGGCAGGGATTTAAAAACGCACACCAGTCAATACACAGTATGTGCACATGCTGCTTAGCACAGACTGACCAAGGCCAGGGATGTGACAACTGATGGGCCCACAGTTCCTTCATATCCCTCATTTTGTTACAGATTGCTGGCTCACACATTTAAGTTATGTATTCACCACCTCTCTAAACGTTGGAGTTTCTCCCTTTTTTCTGCAGGACTCGTATAGGAAACAGGTTGTGATTGACGGGGAGACCTGCCTGCTGGACATCCTGGACACTGCAGGTCAGGAGGAGTACAGCGCCATGAGGGATCAGTACATGAGGACAGGGGAGGGGTTCCTCTGTGTCTTCGCCATCAACAACACCAAGTCTTTCGAAGACATTCACCAGTACAGGTGTGTGTTTAAGAGTGAGGCAAAGAAAAGAGGGTTAGGGTTAAGAAATGTATTGACGTCACAAAACATGACATCGATAATGAGCAGTATGAGATCTATTGTTGCAGATGTATATTTACTGACCAGATCACAGATCAGTCAGAGTGTAGCTCAGATCCAAAATTATCCCTTTTAGTTTTCTTCTAATGTTCTGTGAATGTGTATTTATAAATGCAGTGTGTGTTACAGGGACTCCCATGGGGTCCGGATGGAGAGGGGTGTGTATACATACAGTGTGTGTGCCAGCTCCCTGCAGTAGTTGGGTGATGTCATGCTGTAGCGTTTAACACGGCTAAAGAAAGCTTAGCCCCCAACTGGAGGATTACAGCACGATGCCAATGAAATCGATCCTGACTCAATTAGAGGAGCGGGGAGAGGTAGCACTTTCAAGGACAGGGAAGGAGACAGGGAGGGAGGAGGGGAGCGATTCAGCTGGAGATGACAGTGTTCTCTCTCTTTCCCACATTTTGTCTTTCTCATCACATTAGCAAGCACACTTGCCAGTCTTGCATGTGGAAAGTGGCAGAGGCTGCACATTAACTTTGCCACCTCCTCTTACAGATTTGCTGGGTTTTTGAGTCTATTACACACAAACAAAACACACACACATTTGTTTGGCTTGCTGCCATTGCAGCCCAGCCTTTTTTGGGCCCGGCTTTAACACAACTGCTGGTTTCACTGTAAAAAAACACTGTGCAACTTGAGAAAAGCTGCATGGATATTTGGCTGAATGCTAGAATAGGTGGTGGCCCGGTTAGAGCTGTTGAGTTATTTAAAGATCTGTTGTCTATATTACAGACAAAAATAGTCAGGATTTTTGTGCGAAACTTCTTCTTTCACTGTTAGCACATACTGGCATGGCACCTGCTTAAAACTGTGCAGTGCCTTTGGACCAGCAGTAATGTACCATATTCTACGATGCATGAGGTTGATTTTGTCTACAGTGTATACCTGCCTTCCCAGCATATATCAATTCAATCAAGTGAATTGTCTAAACAGAGTAACAAGCAACTGTGGTCTTGAATGCCATTAGCAATGCTGACTGCAGATGGGCAGGGCTGACTGTAGTGGATGTATCCTGCTGTACTGTGGCTCAGGGAGAAGAAGGGCTGAGCTGATAGATTGATCTGACCCACTCTTCTCACTCAGTTCCCCCTGACTGCCTGGCGTTTGGCGCTGGCTGCTGTAGTGATGAGGTAATGCTGTTCGCCGCCTGCCTGTTGTCTATCCCTCCCCCCCTTCCTCCCTTCCTCTCCACCTCCCTCCTTCAGCAGTGCAGCACAGCCCAGCACCGGCGGGCCCTGGCTCTTCCTCAGGGTCCTAGAGCTCCCTGGGTGGTTGGCTCTCCAGTGGTGGAGCTACTGTTGTTTATGAAGCAGGGAGGATCCCAGACTAGAGATGTCACTGTGAATAAATGCTGTGCTGCAGTGGGGGGAAGGAAATGGCCAAAGTTTTGCAAATTCAGTGTTAACTGTCGCAATTTTCTCATTTTGCAATTCACAGAGAACAGATTAAACGTGTAAAGGACTCAGATGACGTTCCCATGGTGCTTGTGGGAAACAAATGTGACCTCCCAGCACGCACGGTGGACACAAGGCAAGCCCAGGAACTGGCTCGCTCCTATGGCATCCCTTACATCGAGACATCTGCCAAGACACGACAGGTACACACCCATACTCATATATGTGCCCTTTTCTCTATCTCCAGTAAATTTAGAATTACATTTAAATTTCCCTGATCTTGCAAAACTCAGATGGTATTTAAATTTGAAGCACCCATGTGCTGCATCATACTGTACTCAACAACTTATGTGTGAGTAGTATGGGCTCTGCAATTTAACATCTTGCACATGTATTCATGCATATGAAGAACAGTGAATGGCCCGCGGTATGATGGGATTTGTGTTGCAGGGAACATTTTATTATGCTGCAGGCAATGACTCATAGCCAGGTTACCTTGGCTTGAGAACAGAGCTACAGTATTTGAAAGGCCTCCATAAGGACAAGTCGCTGCACAGCTCCCACTGCCTCTGACTCACTGTCACACATTATGTAGCCACATACAGACTCTCACATTCATGAGTGAACCCGCAGGAAGTCTGTCATTCAAAAAGAAGAGTATGCAAAGAATTAAGCCATGGCTTCTTTTTAGTCATTAGGATTTCTTGATTAACGGTGTCTGAAATGATCGGTGTTGCTATGGCAATGTGGCCAAGCCTCTCAATGGTGAATACACCTGAGAGGTTTGCTGTCAGTTGTAAGCATGCATGCAGTGCACTCTACTTATAATTGACTATTGTAAGTGTGTGATGTTCTGTAACCTTTTTTGTGTGTGTGTTTACAGGGAGTAGAGGATGCCTTCTACACACTAGTTAGGGAGATCAGACAGCATAAGCTGAGGAAGCTGAACCCACCTGATGAGAGCGGTCAGGACTGTATGAGCTGTCGCTGTGTGGTATCGTGATGCAGGTGAGACATTTTCTCCTTAAAGTTCTTTGTCTTATTGAACAGCTACACAGTAATACGGGTGGTCTCCAAATTGCTCTTTTATGCTTGAACCCATATGTCTTTTTACATATATGACTGCCCATTGTAAATAAAAACTGATGTGAAACCAAGTCTCCTTAAACTTTTCAATGTATGCCTGAAAACGATAGAATCGCTCTAACATCTGTCTCCCCTTCTTGTGTCATTTCATTCCCCAGCTGACCGTTGCACGTTGAAGAGAAATGCTACAGCGCGTAGTGGCAGCATGGACTTAAAGATAGAAAGATAAAAACAAGTCAATGATGAAATATAAACTTTTTTCAAAAAGAGGACGATTGAAGCAAAAGCTCTCAAGGAAACCACCAGAGCTGACTGAACCATAGACGTTTATGGAAAGGAGGATTTGGACTGTTGCCTCTGTGGCTACCTGGACTAGCCTGGTCCGGCCCCTTTTTTCGGTCCACACGTCGACCTGTGAGCAACACCACTAATGACTCTTTGTCAACCCCAGTGTGGTCTCACTGGGTAGCTCCATGAGTTTCCTGCTAACTTATTGTTTTCAGTCTCAACACTGGTCTTAAAGGGGTTGTCTCTGACCTCCTCCCACCTTGAAAGCCTAATTCCACTCCCCCTGCCTGCCCACTGGAAGGACTGACTGATTTAAATGGAAAGGACTGGAATGGACATTTAGTTACCCAAACACCTGTCACATAAATACCCCTCGCCATCCCATTCTACCTGCCCTTTCCCTCGAAATGGCTGTGTAGTCCCTTTATTATACTGGATACAGGGGGTGGAGGCTGACATGGGAATAACTATAATTTTTTTTCGTTGGTGTTTAACAGTTAGCCTAGCTGTAAAAAAAAATTGTTTTTGATATGGAACATTTTTTTTTGTGATTCCAGAATTTGAAAGTCACTGAGCAATATGTGAGCAAGGGTGTTTATTTCAAATGGCACCTGGTTTGACATTTTTTTCATGACCTGCCTGATGTAGTTGGAATTCCTTTTGGGATAGAAATGTTCAATGGAGAATTTAAAGATGGACGAATTTCCAGAATGCAGCTGCCTTCTCTCCTTACAGATGTTTCTTTGCTAAGAGTTGTCTTCGTGGAATAATAATAGTAATGGCTAGTGTACGTAGGTTCTGGTGCAATAGGATTCTTTACTGTCCACAAAGTATTGGGAAGAAATCACCTTTCATGGCTTACTTACTTTCCTGTTTTACTATGGTTTAGGAAGGAGAGGTACCGTGCATGAAAATGTAGTTGTCATTTTTTCCAGTTGTGAACGCTGGACAGGTTGCCTGTAAAATAGAAGGAAAACCCTACACTTGTACAGTTATGCAATGACAAGTTATTGTTTTAGACGAAATGACAACCAGATGATTTTTCGTGCATTTCATTTCAGTAACCGTACGGTGTACATCTCTTAGTTACTACACGGTTATTTACTACAGCTATTTTTAGATTGCAAGAGTTGCTCCTTGTGGATAATAAGGCTCAGGAATCAGGGTCCAGGAAGGTCTCACCTAATATTCCTGGATACCAGGGTTAAAGGATGTCACCAGTTAGCTTTGCAGAGTGTAACGCACAAGCCCTGCCTCAGAGTCGAACATCAGATTTTTTTTTCCACACACCATACTATCCTCAGACTGCTCCTCTCTCTCTGCCACCTCAACTTTACAATGGAACAATAACAGGTCAGGTGCTACTCATGTCAGAACCATATTTACTGTATATGTGGGACTGTTGTGTGTAATAGGTGATGGATATTGGGTTATGGGAGTGCATTGCTTGTTTCGTAACACTGACTAGCTTGTGCTCTCCACGACTGCATTAATTTGCTGCCTAAATGAAAAAGACTGCTCTGTGTTTACTTTGCCTTATCTGTTAGCTAGTTTGTACCTCATGTATGCAGCAAGCTCTACCTGAGATGATTATATGTTCTGTTGGCTGCATTGTTTTGTTTATGTTTTTTATGTGTGCAACTAAAACATATACAAGTGTGTTGAGTTTAGCCATGCGCTGTATAGAATTTGAAAGACAAGTCCCTAAAAACACTACACTGATTTGAAAAAGGTTTATTCTCTGTAATGGCACGTGCATCCAAATGTGATTCTGTTTAACAAGACTGAAAAACAATGAAGTTCAAGAGAATTCTTTAGACAAGGTCCAGTATAAGCCAAGTTGTCTTGCTCCCATTTTGATATGAAGTTTCATTTCCATTACACTGGAACATGTGATGGTGATTACTAGAAATTGTTGCTTTTAGTCTCAGAAGATTGATCATGTATGATATCGTATGGAGTTCCACACACTATAGGCAGGTTTTGGCAACAGGCTTTAGATGCAAACCTCAAAGACATCTCAGACCTCTTCCATGAAAAATATCCAATGTTGTGTTGTTGTTTTTTTTGCCATTGTCTCTTTTCAAGGGAAACAGAATTTTTGTACAGTTAAAGTGACTCTTTTTAACTCATAACATGGCTTAAAGAAATCTGATCTAGTTACTGTGTGGATGGTAGTGATCAAGTTGGTTTTTTTTATCAGCTAACTGTTCATTTCTCTGCTTGGAGGAAGGATTTGAACTGTGAATGTGTTTGAGTCTTTAGATACTGTTTGAAAGAAACCTTGCGTTTAAAATTTACAATATTGAAATAATGCAGAAGTTGATCCATGGTCCCACTTTTGGCTGTGTTGTTCCTAACTTTTATTTTTTCCCCCATTTTACTCAAATTCTTAATGGAAAAAAAAGAGTGTGGCGTTTGTAACATGTAATGACAGTCCTGATGGTATGCTTGTCCTTTCCCTGTCAATCTTTAAACAGTACATCCATGAACCATGGGTAAAGCCATGGAATTCCACAAATCTATGTATTAAATTCTCATTGCATTAAAATATCAGCATCATGTTGCCGCAGGAATACTCCAGCCAGCAAACCACAAGTATACATGTCTGCAAACCTGGCGAGCATGTCAATGACTGTACGGACCATTGGGAGTTTTGCACAAGGATACAGTGGGCTCAAGGGCTTGTTTCTCCCTTGCAAACTGTGGAATGGAGGGTGTGGAAGGAATTTGTGAAAATGTCAACTGTTTAGCTATTTAAGATGTATTTACTCTTTGAAAATGTGGCAAATGTATTGCAGGACAGGAATAAAGATGTCAAGATGAAACCGTCACTTTGCTCCTCTCAAATTTGAGATTTGCTGCCACCTACAGGCTGCTTTCTGCTCCACATTTGAAAGTATGACAAGCATAGATGGGGACAGATATTTGTACAAAAACATCAAACCACATTCATCTATTTTCAACATATAACATATATAAATGTTCTTGACAAAGATTTTCCCTGTTTGTATGTTGGGATCATAATGTACAATATTGTGTAGTTTACACTATCTGGGCAAGTCCAGCTTAGATGAAAGCTCGAAGGGCAGTCATAAATCTCATGTTTACGCAACAGTTTTACCATCAGCTGTGACATTTACGAGATGTTTTTATCCTAATTTGGTTAGGTTAATAAGTTCATTTAATGCTGGTAAATTGGAGTGATGGTGTCAATTCTGATGTACTGTATATTTGCTTAATATTTGCCTCACTACACAACTGATGCATAAAATATTAGTTAAGTGTGTGGGGGTTGTTTTGCTCACCTACAGTAAGTGAAAAGGAAAGAGAAGGTAGGAAATACTGTGTAGTGGAGTGATGGGAAGCAACTCAATAAGGCATAGCATAAGAATATTACTCAACTGTAATTTTATATATTCTGTAACAATACACAAAGTGTTAAAACCAATGTTCAATCTGCTGGACAACCTGAAGATATAGAAGAACAGCCAATCTCTTCCTCTAAATATAATGTTAAAGTACTTAAAATATGCATCAAAACATCATTTGGGGCATTAGCAACTTTTCTACTGCTGGTACTGATGTTATATTATTCTATATAATTATATTAATATGCCGTAGATTAATTGGGTCACCGTCATATTCCTGTCTTGTTTGCTCAAGCCATGTAGCCTAGTTGCAGTCGGATAATTTGCATAATTGTGAGGCTGTTCTGTTACTGGCTCATAAGGATCATAAAAGACAGGAGGTTATAGATAAACGCCGGACAGACATAAAGTGCAGGACTGTTGTGTTGAGGATTAGAAAGCTATATAGAAAAAGCGATTTCGTTCTGGACAAGCTGTAATCATGTCGCACTGTGAAGATGGGATCAAGAAAATGCTTCCTAAGGTGAGAATATTATCATTTAAAATAATCCAACCTAAATCGACCATAAAGAATGAATTGTACGTATAGATTTTTGTTCACTGTTTGCATTCTAAACTTTTGTTTCAAAGACGTATCTTCGCAATCACGTGGCCCAAGAAATATACGTTGCACTGACTCACTTCAAAGACCTTGTGCCCAAGATGGATGAATACGGTAAGAAGCAAAATATCAACTAACAATCTGTTGGTGAACTTGTGGAAAATTTGTGAGCTCCATGATCCATGATGCAGTTTTTTATTTTTACAGTTTACAATGATGGAACCACAAAGGACTTGATGAGTCTAGTTGGAGTCATCCCTGTCGTGTTTAAAGGTAACAGTGACTTTGATTTTATGCTGTATGAACCAATTCAAATCCAAATGAAGAAAGCTCAGAATTGTTGAGAATATGAGTACCTCTTTCCACCTGTTCTTACACAAGACAAGACCTACAACATCCCTGTGTGTCTGTGGATTGAAGAAAGCTACCCTCAAACTGCTCCCATGTGCTATGTCAGACCCACATGCAAGATGATGGTTGTCAGAGGAAAGTATGTCTCCAGTAATGGCGAAGTCATGCTGCCTTACCTGGAGGAGTGGCAGAAGGTGAGAAGTGCATCTTTATCTTGTATTTAGTAAATGTATAAAGAAATGCAATTGCATCATCTGGGTAAAGGACGATGACAGACAGATTTACAGCCATGTTACATTGGCGTCTCTTCTCTTTTCCCCTGCCAGGGTGAATGTGACCTAGTGAGTCTACTGCAGGTGATGGTTACCATTTTTGGAGAGTTCCCTCCTGTATGTATGCGGCCTCAACCAGAGCCTGAACAAACCTCTTGTAAGTAACACACACACAAGCAGGGAGCAAGTCTCCACACAGTTTCAAAACACCAGCATTTATGCTCCAGATACAAGCTGGTGTTGATAAGACAGATCCAAGATTCATATCTAGGCCACTAATGGCTGTCAACCTGGGTTCATTCATCATAAATCATGAGCTGAATGATTGCTTATACCTTATCAACATATGAGCATGTGACTGATAAACACGTGAACATGAAACATGAGGGATATATACTTCTTTTTTCTTTTTTCTTTAGGTTGGCTGCAGTTCCAGAAAGAAGCTGAGGTGCTTTCAAAGGCTGATGATCGTTTGTATCTGTATTTAGCCGGAGAAGATGGTCAACCTTTCCAGCAGGAAAATGAGACCAACTGTTAGTCATTTGTGGAATTTGACAATAATTTGTTTGAAGACTGTTTTGCCTGTAATTAAGTGTTTTATCCTGTGCACAGTGTCAGATGGTATCCATTGATTATTTTATGTTTCAATAATTAATAATGTCAGACAAATAACATCTGTATTTCAAATGACTGAGGCTAAATGTCAGGCAGCACCTGATGAAAACATATGGACTATGTTTGGTGTGAATGTACTGCATTGTTTTTTTAAAATGTTTTTCATATGTAGATAACAAAGTACTTTAGGATTTGAATATCTGTGATAATAAACTTGAATTGCGGCTCATAAAACTGTACATGAACTGCACCCAAAGGCACTTATTGTGCTCTCATCCAAATATACTTTGGACTTTTGACAAGTGGAGAGAATAGTTAATAATTAAGTGAATAATAAGATCAACACATACACAGCCAGACAGAACACAACAGAGAATATAAAACAGAAATTCAATCCACTCTTCAGATAAAACTACTGCGTGTAACAGCTGTAGTTTGAAGGTTGCACACAAGAGGAGGACAACTTGTTTTGCTTGTTGATCTAAGTTAGTTGCTGGGATTAAAATTCTGAATTATTTAGTAAAAGGTTTCATTGGACGAATGAGTTAAATTCTCGATTTATCACGTTTCACTCAGAGTAGCAGGTTGAAACTAGCCGAAGACGTCGGTTGCAACAACAAACTGCAGTCAGGTCGAAACCCCGATGAGGATGGCGAGCATGCAGGTGAGCTTCCCTGAGACGGTTTCTGACAGTTTGTGCAGAAATTCTTTGATTACGCAAACCAATTGTTGCAGCAGCTGTTTGGGTGGCTGGTCTCAGACGATCTTGGGAGTGACGATGCTGGATGTGGAGGTCCTGGGCTGGTGTGGTTACACATGGTCTGCGGTTGTGAGGCTGATTGGTTGTACTGCCAAATTCTCTGAAATGCCTTTGGAGACGGCTTATGGTAGAGAAATGAACATTCAATTCACGGGCAACAGTTCTGGTGGACATTTCTGCAGTCAACATGCCAATTGCTCGCTCCCTCAAAACTTTGTGCTGTTTGATCAAACTGCACATTTTAGAGTGGCCTTGTATTGTGGCCAGCCTAAGGTACACCTGTGCAACAATCATGCTATCTAATCAGCATGGCACACCTGTGAGGTGGAGGGATTGTCTCAGCAAAGAAGTGCTCACTAACACAGATTCAAACAGATTTGTGAACAATATTTAAGAGAAATTGTTCTTTTGTGTACATAGAAAAAGTTTTAGATCTTTGACTTGAGCTCATGAAAAATGGGAGCAAAAGCAAAAGTGTTGCATTTGTATTTTTGTTCAGCGTATTTAATGTTTGACCTCATTAAATTAAAATAAATTTCTGCTTACTCTGAATTTGATGGCAGCAACATGTTTCAAACAAGTTGTGACAGGAGCAACAAAAGACTGTGAAAGTTGTGGACTGATCCAAAAACACCTGTTTGGATCCTTCCACAGGTAAACAGGTTCATGTGTAACAGGTGATAGTATCATGACTGGGTATGAAAGATTCATCCTGGAAAGAAGTTGTTCACAAGCAAGGTGGGAGCATGGTTCAACATTTTGTCAAACACATGATTGTATAAAGGAGAATACATGGATCCAGGAATACTTCATAAAACTGTTGTCGTTACAGTGTCCCAACTTTTTTAGAATCAGTCACACCTAAGATTTGAGTCACTTTACAACATAAATACTGTTTTTGTGGTGAAGGAAATAAATAAGTAAAGATTAGATCATTACTTAGTTTTTCTGTAGTCCACCTGGATATGTTTTAGTCCCGTAAGGGCCCCGGACCGCACCTTGGGAACCAATCGTCTAATGGTGATGTCACATACAGACCGGAAGCAGTCAGGTGGAATACCGGAAATTCTTGTTGTTGACTTCGGGTATTTGTTTTTCGGCCTCTTTTTTAGAACTATTGATTGCCTGTTTTGTCTATTTTCCATTCTTACGTAACTCACTGAGTCTTGGCGCGTCAACAACAGAGGCGTCAGGCTACTCTTGTCGGACTGGAAGGTTTCATTTAGACACCGAACCAGTGTCTGAACTCTAGTCGGGCCCGAGGCTGGGCTAACTGTAGCCTAGCATCCACTGAAGACCTGCTAGCTAGGCGTTAGCGTGTGTTAGCTGTCACTTCAGCTGGCTCAAAAGTCAGCTGTTCACTCATTTAACTCCCGGTTAAAACAAACACTCCAACACCATGGCAGTCGTCAACGAAGGAGCCCTGAAGAAAATGCTGAAGGTAAAGCTGCTGCTCAACTGTTGCGACACTTGCCGGCTAACAGTAGCAAGTTAGCTAATGTCACCGATACTAAACAAGCTAGCATTAGCCAGTTAGCAATTTCACGTTTCCTGGTGTGGATTATAGTTAATAATCCCAATAAGCCCATTTCCCCTCATATTTATTATGTTTAGTTTTTGTTATAAAGAATCACTAATGTGACGCATTTAACTTTGCGGATTCATTTTTGTGTTGCGTTGTACAAATTTGCATAGCCACTTAGTTAACATCTCTACTATGTTAACTATCAACATTTTCAACAATGATCCCACATCCTAATTATCTGTTTTACAGCCAACAGAACAGTGTTTTCTCAATGAAGAACAAAAACCCCAATTGTTAATTGTTTTTGTTTGTAATAAATATAAATTATTTATTTTTCAATCGGCCTTTTTTGATCATGCAAATTATAGGCTTATTAATTTTAGAGTTTCATTTACAGATGAAACATGAGCATTTCGTGTACTTAAAAACAGATCACAATTTTAAAGGAAAGCCTTTCAAATCAGTATTGGATTTTGAACAGTGTCAGAATGAAAATAGCTCAGATTTAGTTGTGAGTGTAAGTCTGAGATTTGTGAACCGATGTGACAGTCATAGTAGGTGTCTACCCTGAGTTTAGATTTTGATGGTGAGGCTACATTTTTTCTCATTCAAACAACAAATTGTCTATGGACGTGATATACGACATTACTGTATGTAAGCAGAAAGCAGGTAAACCACTATAAGTTGTGGGCTACACCAAAATTACTGCCTACCTAAGTAAATGACTGAGCATTGTGTCAGTTCTTTCTAAACGTGTTAAATGAGTGCCAGCAATTCTATCTAAAATGTCAGTACACTAATGTGCATGTCTTTTCCTCCTCTGTTCTTTTGTTGTCATTGTCCAGCAATACAAATACAGAGATCTGACAGTTCGTGAAATAACCAACGTCATCTCCCAGTACAAGGACTTGAAACCAGTTATGGATGCTTATGGTAAATGGAGTGATACTGTTTTCCTCTTTTCGTCTAGTCTCAGTTCTATTTTGAATGCTTACATGAAGGCTCATATCCACCTTGTTCTGCTTGTTGACATGGGAATTTCTTGCATTTCAGTGTTTAATGATGGCTCCACAAGAGACCTGATGAGTTTGACAGGAACTGTTCCAGTGAGCTACAGAGGTAAATAATGATTTTTCTTGCTTTCTAAAAAACATTTTTCTACAAAACCAAAAACGTATCACACATATTTTGTTATGTCCATGTCCTTGATCTGCCAGCTTTCCTTCTGTTCTGGCATCATTGCATAAGTTCAGAACATCTTATAGCTTCAAGCCAAACCCATAGTTTCTCAACTTTGAGGTTGGTACCACTGACATACATTGCCATCGTGCTTGATATCAAGTCAAGTTTACAGGAGACTTTTAGACTGTAAAATGTATATTTGATAGGTGTACACAATATAAATATACAAAATGTGCCTCAAAATAACAAAGTTTGTTAAGAGTTAATGGGTGGAGTGAGAATACTGAAGCTTTAAAACAGTCCTATTATAACGTGTGTGTGTGTGTGTGTGTGTGTGTGTGTGTGTGTGTGTGTGTGTTTGTGTTTGTGTTTGTGTTTCCCATAGGCAATGTCTACAACATCCCAGTGTGTCTGTGGTTGCTGGACACATATCCCTACAACCCTCCCATATGTTTTGTCAAACCTACCAGTGCCATGATGATCAAAACTGGCAAGCATATCGATGCCAATGGCAAGATCTACCTGCCTTATCTACATGAGTGGAAGCATGTAAGTATGAGGTCTTTAGTCAGTGTTTTTAATTATCGAATGTTTCTTTAGGCAATGGCAGTATGTAGAATGTGTAAAATATAGATTTAAAAGGAATAGTAAACATAAATCTTTGTGAAAACTGTAGTTCTCTGCAACATTATGATTATTTCTGTGACTACCAGTCACTCAGGACAAATTGTACAATCAAGTGGACCATAAATTTAGCTTTGTCTATATAATATTTAATAATTATGTAACAGTTGCTAGCCTGTTGATCATTTGTTGTCTTGATTAATAAAACTTGCCCTTAACCCTCTGTCTTACAGCCTCAGTCAGACCTTTATGGTCTGATTCAGGTGATGATTGTAGTTTTTGGAGAGGAGCCTCCTGTGTTTTCTCGTCCCACCACACAAGCCCCCTACCAGGCCTTCCAAGCAGCTGGACCCCCAAACCGTGAGTGACATACATTTTTGCTATAAAGAGGGTAATCTCAGTAACCATGGAGTTGTCTGAATTTGTCAGAAAAACAGGATCATCCAAACACTGTTTTCATACAAAGCGATATGTTGCCACTAGAAGTATTTACACATTGAACACCTGTCAGTCCACCAAAGGTTGTTTGGCCAGCCCATCTATATTAGTGATGGTAGTTTAAATACCAGGAACAACTCTCAATAATCAATTATACAATTCACGAGCACCACAAAGCATGGCTTCTAAAATGTCCATAAAGTTGAATAAACACCTTTCTAAACAGTTTAGAATAAATATTACAACTTTAATGAAAGTAGGATTAAATGTAGGGCTTAAACTGCTGTAGCTTTAGATAAGTGTACCTTAAAAAACTGGCAACTGATTGTTGTATATTTTAATAATTTGATTAAATAAAACATTTTCTGATGTCAAGAAGTTTTCTTTAAAGTGATGTTACAGTGTTGTTGGCATAAGTTGACTGTTAACCAGTTTGTGACAGTTTTTGTTAATTTTCTTTTCAAATTCTGAATAAACAGTCACAAAATTACAAAATATATGTAAGTCATGCTCAGAATCATCGCCGATGTATATTTGTGACTTGCCTTATTATCGACCTGTGTTGTTAGTAATGCAATTATGTCCTTAAGCACCAGATGGAGCTCAGATACCACTACAGAACACTGAGGAAAAATGAAAGTGAATGTGAATGTGTCTGTGAGAACCAAAGACAAAAAATGTTTGCCTTATCTGTCTTCATACTTGAATACATACTTGATATTTCTTTATCTCCCTGTAACTCAGCTTCCTACATGCCTGGCATGCCTGCAGTTTCATCCTATGGCCCAAATCCAAACCCAGGGTAAGATGTTTGCCAAGCAGTTTTCTACTCTCTCCTCAAGCTATCATACATACACTGTCTTTCCCAGCAAACCTGTCGTGGCATGTTTGTTTTCATGGTTTCTTAAGCTGTATATCACACAGAACCATATTTATTATTGAAGCACGGTAAAACTGGTTTAGCTACATTTATAGCCAACATTAAAGATAGATTGCCAGCCTTTTTTCAATGGAAAAAGTCAAGCATTAGCACTTTGTTGATATTTTAACCATTTGCAGAGGCTACCCAGGATACCAGTACCCAGGAGGTAACTCTTACCCAGCCACAGCTGGAACTGCACACTACCCCACCCAGACTCCAGTTTCCACAGTGGGTATGTATTATATTTAATATTTGGGATACTTTTTTATTTCTCATGGATAAATTTGAAAGTTTAGAAGTAGCACAGGCTTCAAAAGTTTTTACACACAGCCCAAGCACAGAAAGAGGCAAGATGAAAATGATCACTCAGAAATTGTTGTCTACAATTCTACATTCATTCTCTGGTCTTTAGTTCACCCTGAGTTAACACTTGACCTTTTGACTCAAACTCTCTCACCCTTTTGTGACTTCGGTGGCGCGCTGATCCGCCAGTGAAAGGTCGTTAGTGTAACAAGAGTGGAGAGCATTAAAGGCCAAAGGATGGGGTGGATCTGAAGGGAAAGGACCAGTCCCTCTTCCAGCCCTGACACCCTACCCCTCAGGAGGACTCTGGGCTAAATTTAGGATAGGAACAGTAACTCCACACAAAGACAGACCTATGATCCTGTAACCCATCTGCCGTCCCAACATCAGTTACCACCAGTGAAATGCTGGTCATTGACCAGCATGCAGGAGGAGCTTTAACAGTCTCCTATATTTAGTGTATGCCCGTAGACTACTCAGATCTCAAGACTGAATCAACTCTGACATTTGTAGTGCTGACTTCAGACTGTACATGAGGTGGTCATGGCTTTTCAGACACCCAGCAGTTCCTTTTCACTTACATAACCTGGTATTTGTCAGTTTTTGTCTGCTATTTAATTATTTTGGTCATTCTTGTATACCTACTCTGTACTTGGGAACAAAATATTAGAAAAACCTGAAGTATACTAAATTTATGAATACTAAGAGAACTTTAATAAAATACATATGATAAAAAATAAAATAAGACAATGTTAAGCAGTTCAATAACACATCACCATAGACAAGAGCCTTCACATTTGAAAGGTATGTGCTTACTACTGGAATGTTCTATTGGACTCCATTATTGCGTTGTACGGGGGTTCCATTTTCCAGTAATCGAATGTAAAATTCTTAAACTGTTTTCACAACCACGTACTTACAGGGACACCCTGTAAGGAAGGTTTAAATCATGTGCTCCACTTCCATTTTTAAAACATCACATGAGTGAATATAATTGTGGGTAATGGTGGTGATCCCTCTTGTAGGGCTCCAGAGAACTGGAGAATCTAGGTTGTTATTTTCTGTTTCCTCTTTTCATTGTCCAACATCCCTTCTTAACTTCTTCTGCTAAAGGCCCGAGCAGAGATGGCACCATTGGTGAGGACACCATCCGAGCATCTCTCATTTCAGCTGTGAGTGACAAGCTTCGCTGGAGGATGAAAGAGGAGATGGACAGAGCTCAGGCAGAGCTGGATGCCCTGAAGAGAACAGAGGAGGACCTGAAGAAGGGACATCAGAAACTGGAGGAGATGGTCTCAAGACTGGACCAGGAAGTGGTGAGAGCTCCTCCTCTTTTATTTTAATACTGTATGTGTGTTTCTTTTCTCTTATACCTTTATTTTTCCGTAATAACATGATATGATTGTATCATTATGTTTCCAATAGACTGACGTTGACAGGAATATTGAGCTGCTGAAGAGAAAGGACGAAGAGCTGAGTGAGGCCTTGGAGAAGATGGAGAACCAGTCAGAGAACAATGACATTGATGACGTCATTGTGCCCACAGCTCCGCTGTATAAACAGATCCTGAACCTATATGCTGAAGAAAATGCAATTGAGGACACTATCTTCTACCTGGGAGAGGCCCTGCGCAGGGGCGTCATAGACCTGGAGGTTTTTCTCAAGGTGACTACATCAACACAACCACCGCTGATACATAACATAATGTTGACACAGCTTGCATAGTGAAAGCAGCATGTTAGCAGAGCAGCAGCTTCAGTCCTCTGTCTGTGTACAAATACAGTATTGAGTATCACACACATTTTGCCAGCACTCACATCCCAACAAACAATTACTGTAATTCTGTATAGAAAACTGAAGAAAATAGACTTGGATTTTAAAAACATGTTTTAAGTTGGATTTAGGTTTTAAGTACATAAAGCATGAGTGAAATGTGAACCGTCACACAGCCCGTGTAGGCAGTTTTATTGACAGAAATGATGGCGAATGAAAAATGTGTCTGAAACACCTCCTGCTTAGACACAAGTAAAGAGACACATACTCTCACTTGAGTGCTCTGTGGTTTTTCCCCTATTGACTCCTCCTCTCTTTTTGTTACAGCATGTACGCCTCCTGTCCAGAAAGCAGTTCCAGCTTCGTGCCCTCATGCAGAAAGCCCGCAAGACTGCCGGCCTTAGTGACCTCTACTGACCCACACGGACTACCTGGAAACATCCATATCTTCATGCTCTCTTACTCTCCTCTTTTCATCCTCTCTCTTCCCTTTTTCACGTCTTCTTGTAATTCAAACACCTGCCCTCATTTTAATGTCTATAACACCTATTCTTGTGAAAAGGAAATCTGAACAGAGAATCACAAAACATCCAATGAAGAATTGGACTCTCTTGTTTAGCACAGTGAAATTTCAAACAGTGCACCCCAGTTCTCAGATGACACCATTTGTATTTTGATCTGACCAAATACTTCATTGAGATCATTATGCATTAACAGCCATGACACATTTGCAAGACACAACAGCATTACTTTACTGCCCCAAAAGGTAATAAACATCACTGTGACCATATTGTGAACCAGGTACTGTGGTTGACACAAAAACATGCTCAGCACACATGCCATATTGGTAAAAGTGAGGTGTAAGTCTACTCTGTGTTTGCCCTTAATGTTTGTGGTAAAACTGGGTTGGTTGCACAGTGAGTTAGTGTGTTGACCTGTATATGTTGCACTGCAGAGTATACCACAGGTTCTGTTAGGAATCCCTTTTCCAGACAAAGTCATTTGGCTAGTAAGCACAAATTGTTTGGGGCCAGTACAGAGGGGCTTTGTAGCAAGCTCCATATGTCCACACCCTTCATAATGAAAAGGTTAGGCTCTGATAAAGTGGCATGCAAAAGTTTGGGCACCCCTGGTCAATATTTGTTACTGTGCAAAGAAGTGAAAGATGAACTTATTTTCCAAAGACAAGATTACTTTTTTATTTCCACCTTTTATAGTTTTGAAATAACAAAACAGGAAAAGGGCCTGAAGCAAAAGTTTGGGCCCCCTGCATGGTCAGTACTTATTAACACCTCCTTTGGCTAATAGCACAGCTTGTAAATGCTTTTTGTAGTCAGCTAAGAATCTTTCAGTTCTTGTTGTTTTTTTTCTCCTGTTTTTTGCAAAAGGCTTCTGTGAGATTCTTGGGCCTTCTTGCTTGCACTGCAGTTTTGAGGTCTTCACACTTATTTTGTTTAGGTCGTGGGACTGTGAGGGCTATGGCCAAACCTTCAGTTTGTGCCTCTTGAGGTCGTCCATTGTGGATTTTGAGGCGTGTTTAGGATCATCATCCTGTTGTAGAAGCCATCCTCTTTTCACCTTCAGCTTTTTTACAGTTGGTGTGATGTTTAAATTTTTTTATTGAATCCATTCAGACCTCAACTTGACCTTCACCATTCCTGTTAACTGTCATAATTACATTTCGGATTGAGGAAACAGCTACCTGAAAATGCTTCGTCATCTTCTCATAGCCTTCTCCTGGTTTGTGGGCAGCAATATTTTTAGCTGCAAATTGTAAAGACTTGATGGTACGATGACAGTAAACGACAAAATAACCCTAGCAAGCCAATTAAGATCTTAGACCTTGGTAAAAGTTATGGGTTATCCAAAATTTAGCATAGTGCTTCTTTCCTTTCTTCACTCTAAAACTGTGTAAAACAAAAATAACACACTAATCTTGCTTAAAATGTTGAAAACAATGTTTTTTTGGAGGTCAGTTTATCTACTCACTTAACTATTGACAGTAACAGAAATTTTGACCAGGGGTGCCCATACTTAAAAATGCTGCTGCCAGTACCCGGGGGAACCTTTCAGGGAGGGCCGGGGTCATCCTCAGGATTTAATGCTGTATGAGGTCTGGGTCATGTTCAGTAGCCATGGAGTCAAAGTGGCTGCTTTTCAGACCACGGAGGTAATGATGAACATAAACCTGAACTGTGTTACTTCACTGTCATGTTTGAGTCTGTTAGTGAGCTAAATTTTGAGCTGCCATGACCACCTTTCCTCACCTCTGTCTGTTTTTCCCTGTTCTTTGTGTGTCTCTTTACAGTGTGAGTATGGCTCTTTCATTGTATGTCAGCTGCTCAGGTCCACCCTCCAGCCTGACTACATTCACCAATCGTGTACAATGGTTGGTTTACTCTGTACAGTGTCTCTGTTTTAGGGCAGTGACAGTCTTGGCGTACTTTATTCTACGGTATTACAAAGAAAGTTCTTTTTTTTTTTCTTTACTTTTCTATTTTATTTGTGCTGTCCACTCATTCTCAGCCCTGCTGAGAGGTTTAGGTTTTCAGAAAACATAAGGAAAAACTTGTGAATAAAGCCTGAGTGTGCAAGGGTACAAAGAATAAAGAAATATTGTACTAATCAAAAAAGTTAACTTATGTAAAGTTTGCAAACAGGTCTCATTTAAATTAGCCTTTTACTAAATGCACTTTGAATTGTATGATAGAATATCTACTGTTATTTTTTTCTTGTTTCCAATTCAACCGTAGACCACCTGTTCTTTTATATCTGTAGATTTATGTAAATCAGTACAAATAAAAGAAATCTGATTAAATTGATCTTCTCTGTGTGATCATATCATGAATCAGTATTTCATGGCAGAATCTACAGACAGCAGATGTACACGTTACCATGATGTCACATATAGAAGCCAGTGACCATGTTCTGATTTCCTGCATAAAAACCTAATCTGCCTCGTGTTGACCCATAGCTGTGAACTAAGAGCGGCTGAGTCAGCTGCATTGTAAACACGCATTTTGCTAGGTTGGATGACAAACACAGGATAGGACAAAGAGCAAACTTTCATCAGTATCCTGGCAGATTTATTTGAATTCAGGGCAAATAAAAATCAGTTATCCAGCTGCCATGACAGGTACAGTTCCTCAGTGAGTCCGGTGATTGACAGATACATACATCCAATATTGTAACACTTATACATAAATAGATCTGAACAGCAACAGTTATAAATATTACCATCATTGTTCTCTTGATATCCTTTTTTTCCAGAGTCAAGTGGAATAAAAATAAATACTAAACTCTTTGAGAGTATTTAGGGTGTACAAACAGACACCTTCAGGATTGTTACGTTCTGTTTAAATTCATAACCTGACCCTTGGTCATGACTGTAGCTGACTCTTTCTCCATTGGCTCTCTGTTACCTCTATGCTGAGTAAAATTATGGCAAGTCATCTCGTTGGGAACCGCTTATTCTTTCAGATGAAATCTTTGTTGCTACTTGCCAGCTCTTTTGAACCTTTGACATAGTTTTTTTGTCAGTGCACTTGTGGTTAGTTTTGTTTACAAAGGCTTCAATGCCAACAAGTAAATACAGCATTGCTCTTCTCGAATGATAAGGTACTTTGGTATCACAGAATTCTGGCCCAGTGATATTTGCAGCGGCGTTGTTATGACTGTAGGTGGACAGGAAGCCCTCGTCATAGAGAATGGAATGTCTCCATTATACTCCAAATAAAAAAATAAACAGAGGTTACCAAGTGGAAAAAAACCCAACTAGCAACAATCACAGAATACATAGAATAAATACGAACAGACAGAGAGTGTACAGGAGAAGCAACAGTGCACACTAACATACAGTACGTACAGCATAAATGCTCAATTTGCAAAGGCCTTACTTTTTCTCAGACAGACAACACATAAAACCCCCTCTCTCCAACACAGGCTGAGCTCAAAGGCTGAAGGTAGGAGTTGCCTTTCCGAGAATGCAGTCATGAGGGGAGGAGGACGGGTGGGATGCAGCAAAGGAAAATGACACCCATGTGTGAATATCTGAAGGTAAATTCTAGCCTCCACTGCTTTAGCTACAAACACTTGGCCTTTTTAGATATTCAAAGGTTTCATTTGCCCATTTGGACACAGGAAATACAGTAGGAGGGAGTCAACCACCCGGTGGTTTCAGGGTGGACTGGAACATTCAGAGGAGGGCCCTTCACAGGGTGAGCTCCTTCTGCACGCCCCACAGGGTCTCAGCGCTCTTCACCAGCTGCTTCTCCTCTTCCGCCTTCAGTGTCATGTGAATCACATCTGTCAGGCCGCTGTTGCCCAGGACACAAGGGATGCTCAGGAAGACCTCATCCTTCACTCCATGCATGCCCTGGAAGATGAAAGGAGCAAGGTCAGGGTTCGCAGGTCACTTCAGAATATTTGAAGAATGTACAGTATGTTTGTGTAAAGTTATCAATACTATGAATTTGGGTAGGATCAGCCAAACAGCAAAATGTATGGCTCGCTCCCCATCTCCTCACCTGGACCAGTGTAGACACTGGGTGCACTTTGTGCAGGTTCTTCATGATGCTTTCCACCAGGTCAGCCACAGACATACCAATGGCCCAGGAAGTGTAGCCCTTCAGCTTGATGACCTCATAGGCTCTGCAGTGCACACAGAATGAGAAAGAAAAATATGAGAACAGCATGTGGACGTCATGGGCTGAACTGTCAGAGGAGTGTCAGTCTGCTTTAGCATTTGGTGTTTGCTCCAACTTCATCATTTTCCTCTAATATCCCTCATCCATCCTCACTCCAGATGTTTTCATGCTGTGAATTCAGCTGTTTATCATCATGAGAGAACAAAATTGATGCATGCCTGCGTGTTTGTTCAGGCCCTTATTCTGTTCCATTCTCTGCTGTGCTGAGCTTTGCTGCGACAAATAAAAAAATTGTGTTCATGTAGGTTAGCAGAAGATATGCTGTAGTAACTGTACCACAAACCCAAATCCGTTACTAAATCTGGATGTGCATCACAGTTTCAGAGGTATTCAAAAGGGTCTTCCTGTTTTCAAAAAATGTCAAACATGTTTATTAAAAATGAGGCATCTCTTCTACTGGCCGTGCAGATGGAAAACTGTGCACCATGGCTGAGGTTCTTTGTTCTCTGTTGAGACATCCGTTATGTACATGTACCCCTTGTCTTTGTCCCTCTTTTGAAATCTTTTATTTCACTCCGGAAACCTTCGCAAACATCTTTGATAAATCGTCTATTGTGTCCTACATGTTTGACCTCCCTCAACACCGAGCTGTGGTGAGATAGGTCAGGTTGGTTGACTGGCTGACAATGAAACAATGGTGCTATATCAAAGTTTACAGGGAAAACTGTTGCACCACTTAACTTTCACAGGAACGACACAAATTCATATTACAAAACCCAACAACCTGCGTAGGTTACAAATATAACAATGCAGATTTAGTGACAGCAGGTAATGAGCACCACTGTACAGTAAAGTTGTACAAGAAGTGTGTGTGTTTGTACTGGCTGCCAGGCTCCAGTGACTCCACACAGTAGTGTACTGTGTACCGGCATCGGCTTGCCTTTTGGCTCACAGCCCTGGTGAAATTCCTCACTCGATGAAGCCAGCTCCACTGGATTCAATTGTGCCTATTGGCATTTTCAGTCTTTATGTTAACAGGCAATGTGACTATAGGCCATTAAACCCAAATGATCTGCTTCAATAAAACACAGTATCCATGGCCCCCACCTCAGTACTGGATGTACATGAGAGGTCAGGGAGTTCTTTCAGCCCATTGGTGGATTACTGGAAAATAATTTGTACTCACCCATCAACCACCATCTTATGAACGTCCTTCCAGTTCTCGCTGTCACCCTCAGCCCCCATCTGTGGGTTGAGGCTCTGCAGAGACACTCCAGCAACATTCACGCCGCTCCATACAGGCACTATGACAAACAGACATGTAATGGTGATAAATTATCTTGCATACAAACCATGTACACAAAGGCTTCCACATGCATGATGATGTAGCTTTATTTAAAGATCTGTGTGACAGACAGGTACAGTTAATGGCTGGGAGAGATTTTATTTTTAGTCAGAGCTACATACCACTGGAGTCCCCGTGCTCTCCGACAATCCAGGCATGGCAGCTGGAAGGGTGGAGGTGGAGCTTCTCTCCCATGAGGTGGCGGAAACGGGCGGAGTCCAGGTTGGTGCCGGAGCCAATGACGCGGTGACGGGGGAAGCCGCTCAGCTTCCAGGCCACATAGGTCAGGATGTCCACTGGAAGCATAAAGGATGATCACATGATGATCCTTTGAAATGTGCTTGGCTACAGGTCTCAATATTATATAGATGTAGTTTAGACATAGTTTTCTCCAACACTATTTCAAGCCACACCACACTTTCTCCCCTTATATTTCCATCTTCCCTCCCTCATTCACAACCCCTCCTCTGTCTAACCTGGGTTAGAAACCACCATCAGGATGCAGTTGGGGCTGTACTTGACGATGTTTGGGATGATGAACTTGAAGATGTTGACGTTGCGCTGCACCAGGTTGAGGCGGCTCTCGCCTTCCTGCTGGCGGGCACCGGCAGTCACCACCACCACTTTGGAGTTGGCTGTCACACTGTAGTCTGAAAAATGGACAAAAGCATAAGACGAGATGTTCTGAAGTTCAACTGACAAACCAGAATGAAAACCTTTCAAAAAAAGCGTAGTTGTTCGTGTTTTCACCTTTGTCAGCCACAATCTTGTGCGACTTGAGGAAGAGGGATCCATGCTGCAGGTCCATGGCCTCGCCCTTCAGTTTGTCTTCCATCACGTCGACCAGTGCCAGCTCATCACACAAGTCCTGATTGTACATACACAGCACATACAATGAGTGGTAGAAGTAAAAGAAACGTGTACAAAAGTGAGGAACATTCATCTCTGCCTTGACTGAGCAGCACTGTTAGTTGCAGCCTAAGACCTATGACCTGTTTTTTTTTTTTAACTAAGTTCCACAGCTGGCACAAATTCAGCCAAATGGTCAATGTGCCCTGTTCAGGTTTGTATAACAAGGAAGCATGCAGGTTTTTATTACTACCGAGCAATAGAGAAGTTGATTTCTAGCCAGAACACCCTCGTCCCCATATCTTTCCATTCGTAATCAAACAATAGTTGTGATGCTCTGGATTGGCTTTCTTTCTCTTTAATCTAAGTTCTTTTCAAGGGTTTATCTAAAAGTCCCTTGAATCAACTCATGGGTTCACTTTTGTTTCTCGTACTGTAATAACTAACTAACAAGCCACCTGCTGTCTGAAGCTGTCACCTCATCCACTTTCACACACTTCCTCATTGCTCATTTCAACACTCCTTACTGGTAGACACACACGCATCACTCAGTCGTTCCACTTCACGCCTTCACTCTCTCTTCACTCTTTCCATCTCACCTTGAACAGTATGCTGATGGCGGAGGCCATGCCCACCATGCCGACGCCCACCACCGTCACCTTGTTCCTGCTGCCAACAGGCTCCTCCTTCATCACATGGCTGATCAGCTTCTCCTTAGTGGACATCTGCGGGAAGTGGAGAGACATTGGAAGAGGATGAGGGACAGACGAAGGCCAAGTGGAGAAAGAAACCAGGGGGGGAAATGAGAAGAAAGTGGGGGGGATGGAAAGAAAAGGGAGAGGGAGGGTGAGTGAAGAGAAAGGCAGGAAAGTGGTGCTGCATAATGGATGTGACAGCCTGAATGTGTTACCACTGAACAGGCTCACACAAAGGTGTACGTGACTATTCTCTCCTCCGACAATGACTGAGTCAATCTTGGATTTCCCTTTTGATCTCAGTTACAGAACTGAGCGAGCGGCCTTTTCGTGACCCCGGTAACATGACTTCTAACCACCACAACTTCCTGTTTCGCTGTCACAAGCCAACCACTATCTGTCATGTTTACTTCCATAAATGGTTTACTGGCAGTAATTCTCGCTTTACAGCGCCTCTCCTCTCAGGGTCTCCACAGCAACCGCCGCATGGGAAAGCACTTCAACCTGCCTGCGTGCAGCACGGACCCCTGCCAGCTGACGTCACGCGCTGCTATTTATGTTTCCTGGTTGTGCGGCTCGCTGGAGTTTACATCACCAGCATGACGAGGCTGGTGGCGGTGTGGAGACAGGCACGTAGTGGAGCAGTCGGCAGCATTAATACAGTCTAATACTTTCCTTGAGAGGATATTTAAGACCTCTCCGGGGTGGGTTTGCACACAATAGTAGGATATGGTAAGTGGGACAGCGATAATATCCCTTTATCCAATTATCTCTCGCTCCGAGCTGAGCTGAGACCTCACTACATGCCGTACCTGACCCCAGAGGTGAGGTGGGCCGGGGCTTCACAAGAGAGCCCTTTGTTAGAGTACAGTAAAAGATTACTGTACATGTAAGCAGTGGCCTGACTTCCTGTCTTTACTGCTATAATATGAAGTACAAACGAGCCAATTTACTACTGTAGCATGACTGAATGAGGATTACAGGAGGGATTATTAGTAGCTGAAAGAACTTAATGCGATATAGGCAGAAAGAGAGATGGATGCTTTGTGTCGAGCTTCATATTATATTAATTTCTGGGACTTCAAATAAGTGCTGCTTTAAGCTTGCTTGTATTATCATATGTCCCAGCACATTATGACATTTACTTAACAGTATGACAGAGCCAGGAGGGGGATCTGATGGGGGTGTCAAGTATCACAGCTGAGATTTAGGATCTGGTCTTCCACACTACTATTTTGGAGGCGGCAGTGAATACATATAGTGTCTCCACTCCTCAATTATTTAATGCTGCATTGCCAGAAAAAACATCAGTCTCTGTTTTCTCTTATAAGGAAGAGGTTCTGCCAGCAGGAAAAACTTGATTCTGTTTCAAGAAAGAATGCAGTCAGACAATCTCCTGCACCAAAATGTGCCAATTAATCACAAAATGCAAGATCAATATTTTGAATGCATAGAACCTAAAGATCAAATTCATGGCACCAGTCACATCAGTGATGCTATATCTCACTCAGATCTGCTCCCCCAGGGGTCAGTATATGGATGCAGTGTATGTCCTGTGCCAGGTTCATTGTTGGGCATGCGTAACCTCTTGTGTAACACTGCGTATATTACATCAACACAAACCACAGTCCAATGCATTGACAGAAGCGGATCCAAACCCACTACCACTTTATGGCTAATACATTAACCTAATCACACTGTTATATTTCCTATAATGTATATTTTACTGTGGTGTAAATAATACATGTAAGCACATGTGCATAATTTATAACATCATACTTAAAATCCAGTCATTTAGCTGCAACAAGTTGGAGACTTGCAGGCCTGTGCATCCTGTTGCATCTGCTGCTCTGGCTCACAAAAACAAACGTCAGAAAACAAAACACATGGGAAAAAAAAATCAACCTGTCAAAAAACTGAAGCTGGAGCCAACCTCATTGACAACCAATCAACGCTATCGATACTGCAGAACACGCCCCTCTCCGTATCCTCTGAAAAGACGCATCAGGTTGCACAAGTTGATTATTTGAACTTTGAACACGCAGATGATTTAAAATGAAAGATGGAGACGCGGATCAGAGGCGACCTGCTGCCTGAGGTTTGAGTCTGAGAGACGATCTTACCTTCGGGCTTCAGTTCAGAGGCTGGAGACTCGCAGAGGAATGTGTGTGCTCCCGGTGAGGTGCAGCTTTTCCGCAGCAGTGAAGCGGGAGGGGGGAGTCTCCGGTATTTAAAGACAGCCCTCCGCGGACGTTACGTACGTGCGTAAGAGAGAGAACGGGCGTGTCCGTGCGTGCCGCCGGTCACGTCCCAGGCAGGATGCGGTGGAGACGATGAGCGCATCCGGTGTGTCTTGTGAATATTTAAAGGCAGCTTGTTTCTTGTTTGTTTGTTCCTGTTAAAGAATCATCATGTTATTAAAATCATAATGTCATAAAGAACTTCATTAAAAGATGACATCCACAAATATCAGCTTCGTTTGCAGATGGAGGTGAGGAATGGTGGAATATATGTCTCATAATTACCGTCAAAGTCCTAGATTTATTTTCATTTATAATTTAATTTAAAAATGCTTTGTATCATTTGCTCGGTCTCCGGATGTGTAACACAGGATATTGCAGCGTCATAATCATCAGTATATGACTGATGTGGGAGATTTGAACTTCAACTTTATGACTAATGTCTAATATGGGATATTTATTGTAAAGTACAGTAAAACATGTTTTTAATAATTATTATGAATATGAACACATAAACACAAACAAAGACAGATCCAACAATACCAAAAATCAATTATATATACAATGCGTATATATGTATATATATACTGTATATAAGTAATTAATGTGCAGTCATCTCAGAGTAAATTATCTGTTATGTACACAGTATACGAGGAATCTAAGTCAGATGTTTAGTCCATGTGGTCATTGTGTATTATTTTTCCGTTTGTCTGTTAAACTGCATAATAATTATTGCTTTTTTTTTTTTTTTTTTTTGCTGTACATCTGAATTTACACTAAATTAGACATATACAGTCATGCAACATCTTGAAAGAAGAAATAAGCTAAAAATAAACAATAAGGATTTCAATTTTTTTAAAATAAGACAAAATTGAAAAAACGTATGTGACCTATTTCATTTGGTTTTACTTTTTAAGTTCCATGTAATGTGACACTAAAAGCAAATGGCCACTGTAGAAGAACGTTATGTGTTTGCATGATAGCCGTGTTTATAGCGCCCCACCCTGTCTCGTTTAGTTTATTACAATACAAAGCCCCATTACACAACTCTGGAAATGTGAGGAGACCTCTGGGAGACCTTTGTGAGGAATTTCCTTAGAGTGATAGAGCTGAGTTGACTCAGGAGTTGCGTATTAGTTACAACATAGTATTTCCATTTTATTCCATTATTCTCTTTCAGTCATTTGTTCTTCACAGGGTCATGATCTCAGTCCATCCAGATATACTGTACTATTGATGCGTGAAGTTATGTGATTTTTAAAATGTTCCTATTGAGTAATCCACCATTTGAGAATAAAAACCCTTTTACAGATGGGACTTTTTGTATTTGAGCAATATTGAGTACTGATTGATAGGTCATGATTTATGTTATATGACAAAACACCAACAAAAATGGGGGGGAAAAAGTTAAAACAGTTAAAACAGCTCTCTGATTAGTTTAATAATAATATATTCAATATTTTAAAGCTTTGCCAGTAACCATTTTGGCAACAGGTGAGAAATATAAAATAACATTATGTTTCAGTCTTCTTTGATAAGCAAATGTTGAAATGAAACATTAGCTTTATGATAACTCTAAATGTTTATGGTTGTAAACCTTTATAGAAGCAAATCCAAGCTTGTTAGCACTCGAGCGAACCACAGGTGAGCAGTTTCAAATGTTCTTAAATATGAAATAATAATTTGAACTGAATTGAATCATAATAGTAATTGTAATAGATTAAACTACGTACAACTCCATCTCTTCTACTGTTTCAAAGCCGTTGGTTTTGAACAGATGCACATGGTATTTAAGAACTACATTTTTATCATAAAAGTATTTTGATTGGTTTGTTGTCCTTCACAGGCAGGTCAGATTGCAGCCATAGAACACCATCACTTTTTCCTGTTTTTACCACTTTGTCATATATTAACTGACATGGAGGTTTGAACCCAAGTCTTTCTGATGATAAGCAACAACACTGTACCATTATCAGTGTCAGTGTATCGATCATTCCCAAGCCCAGGTAACAGTCTTCTTCATATAACCATGTGTTTGACAAAGTGTTGAACCTCTCTCCATCCTCGCTTGTGAACGACTGAGTCTTTCCAGGATGAACCTTTCATACCCAGTCATGATGCTATCACCTGTTACCAATGAACCTGTTTACCTGTGAACTGATCCAAACAGGTGTTTTTGGATCAGTCCACAACTTTCACAGTCTTTTGTTGCTCCTGTCCCAACTTGTATGAAACATGTTGCTGCCATCAAATTCAGAATAAGCAGATATGTACAAAAATCAATAATATTAATGAGGTCAAAGATTGAACATATTGTCTTGTGCTGTTTTCATTTGAGTACATTTCAAATAGGAATTGCAAATAAAGAAATTCTGTTTTATGATGTTGTACACAGTCAACTATTTAGGAATCTGGGTTTTAAAACTAGCTGCTTACACTGTTTCCTGCCGTCCTGATGTAAAAGAATACATCAGTTATTGTTCATGAGCCCATTATTATGTGGTGATGATCCTGCCATGTAGTCTCCTTTTCATGTAATTTTAGCAAACTGCAGTGCCTGTAAATAGGGCAAGTCTAATACTGTTCACCTAAAAAGCTGTCAGGTGAGGCTGACCTTTCTTGCCTCCCATTGTGCTG
The DNA here is from genome assembly GCA_037975185.1 of Centropyge bicolor. Classification (NCBI taxonomy): domain Eukaryota; kingdom Metazoa; phylum Chordata; class Actinopteri; family Pomacanthidae; genus Centropyge; species Centropyge bicolor. Next base: position 6,052,553 of record JBBMOC010000009.1, on the reverse strand, counting down.
ATTATCTTCAGACATAATATGACGCATAAAACGCAATAAAAAAATATGCAATGCAATAAAACAGTAAAGTAGATAAGTGATGGTGTCTGGAGATTCGGGGGAAATAAATACTTAAATACTGTCTTTGTAAGGAGATGGATCTACCAACATCTGAAGAAACTAGTTTTACATGTAAGTGCTGTGTGTTTGAAAGATAGTTTGGTCAACTTGAGTCTATTGCTCCTCTCACATGACACACTCTTATCACTCACAACACAAATGCAACGCACCCTTTGGTTGTGTGTTTAAGGCGTCATTGCTCAAACAACTCTTTCGCTGGGCCACTCCTGCTTCTGCACTGCTCACCTGAAAGCTGTGACGTGGCTGCTGCAGTCAGTCACCCACCTGTGGGCCTGTGACTCATAGGTCAGAAAGTTGATATTGCCAATCCACGATCTGTGTTGTGCTGAGTTTGGTATATTCTTTAGGGGTTTGAAGGTAAGAGCCTAGAGGCCAAATATCAAGTACCATATGTTCTGCATTTACAAAATATTCCATGTGAGATGTCAGATGAGTCAGTAGAGATTATTATAGAAAACTTCAGATCACAATCAGAATCAAAACTTAATTAATAGGAGAAATTTACAATTATATTACAAAATAATGCATTCCAGTGGATGTTGCCAAACAAAGAGGGATCTGTGCAATCAAAATAAAAGAATATGAGTTGGAGCAAAGTAATTATCCTGCAATTTTAGTGCATCTCCGACTTTTCAACTTTTTGCATTCCTCATTCCTCAAAATTTAGCTTTCTTTTATAGTTTCTGGTTTTACCTCAATGCTCACCTGCTCCAGCCTCTTGTTTTGCTTTGTTGATATCAATTTTCTTTTGCATGTCCAGTCATGATCAACCACTGGCTCACTACAGGCAGCTCACCAGCAGGTGGCGCTGTCATAAAGGCAAGCGAACAACCTCCAGGCTCTTGTTACCACATGGACTTGAATTCTAATTTGTCTGAGCACTAGTTCTACTTGGATAACACAAAGCATTACCTGATCATAAAGGTTGTCAGCGTTCTGTTCAGTGGATTTCTCCTCCCACAGGAATCACAAAGATTAACCCGTTTCACAAAATCTTTCCATCCGGTTAAACCTTTGGTCACAGCATGACTGAAATAAATTGATTCAGTTAGTAATTATTAATTATGTGATCAATTCAAATGCAAGTTTTTTGGGGGTCATACAATATTTATCATGTTTAAACTTTAATGCTGAATGAATCAATGACATGTACAGTACATGCTGTACATATGTGCTGTGTAAAAATCAGGCCTTCGACTACTGACCCATGATCCACAGTGTTAGTGGTTAGTGGTTGTCTTAGTGGATCAAAGCTGAAGAAATCTGTCTTACTTACTTCACAGTTATGATTTAGTCTGCAAACTCTATACTTCATCTTTGTATTGAATCAAAGGCAGCAAAATGATCCACTCAGATCCTCAGGCCAATTCTCCTCAAATGGCAGTCTTTAGTTTAAACAACATCTATCATGAGGGCCCTGACTTGAAAAATAATGACAACCTCGCTAAAATGTGTTTAGGTGCTTTGCTGTGTGACAGTGTAAAACACCACTGGAGACGGATGAAGTTTCATTAGATGTGTGCGAAATCGTTCTTCATCTCCTGTTGTTTAATGTCCTCACTTTGCCTGCAGCGATATTCTCCAAACTTTCCCTGACTCCGAGCAACTTCTTCTTGTCCTTGCTGCCGAATTACTCGTCTTCGTCTCCTTCCTCCGCTGCCTCTTTCAACGGTCTCTGGAGCGTGTGCCAATTCAATCACTGCTCGCCCCCCCCAGTGGAATAAAGGAACACTAGTTTGTCTTGTTAGCTTCCCCTCTCGCACCACAGGGTCAGTTGCCAACACGCTGTTATTGCACAGGGCATTGGGACCGAGGTGTGTCTGCTGTGGGTGATATCCTACCTGTCTAAGCCTGCCGCGCAATAGACAGGAATCTAATCACCTCGCCGCAACCTCCTCCTCCTCCAGCCTGTTTAGAAATAGAACTGAGGCCGAGGAACAAGGCCACATCAATCATAAAAGGATTCTCCGGGGAGCGAGATCACTCTCACAACTCTGTCAGAACAACATCCAGCCCACTGACGTTCCTTTACTTCAGAGGGACACATCCTGAGCCGCAAACATATAAAACCCACAATCCGCTCCGATTTCTGCTTCATTTTTTTTTGTTAATTTGTCCTTCGCTGTCTTTCAACATGAATCAAACACTCTTATCCCTCTTTCATCCCGCGGTCGCTTCTCACCTTCCCTTCCCTTCATATCTTTCTCCCCCTTTCCCTCCCTGCCTTCTACCTTCCCTTTTCCTGGCTTCCCAGTTTCGCTCCATGCACACCTTCTGTCTACGATTGATAACATCCCTGATGGAGCTCCTTTATTAGCCACCCACGGGCAGATTAACCAGAGCAATAATACACCAATCAACAGCAATTATGTACTGATAAGCCCAGGGAGAGCTCTGCTGGGTGCAGGAACGGATGTAGCAGTTGTAGAGCGACTGGGAGTGTTTTAGTACAGAATTAAAGGTTGTGTGTCTGCGCATACATTTATGTGTGTTATACATGCATATTTAAATTAGTGTACTTTGTTATTTTGCCTGCGGACTTAATCTCTTGCATAGGGCATATTATTATAATGAGATGTGAAATCAGTCCTAGTCCCCCGGTCCTTATCTGGTGCTAATTGAAGCCATGACCAGATATGCTGCATTCTCATCTGTGCGGTCTCAAAGTTATTATTGAAAGTATAGGCATGAGTGCAGCAAACCAGCTGAGAAGAAAGAGGTTTCGAATCAATATGGTGCATCATTACTCTCTGAGTGTACTTTAATGGTTGACGACATCCCTTCTCCCAGTCATTACAGCGTATTGAAGCACTTCAGTTACAATGTTGGCTCTTGTTAGTTTTTGGACTTCGCTGCCTAAACAACAGCCTGGCATTGTTGTAGAGCAGCTAAATGATGATGAAAACGAGTGGAAGGGTAGATATGAGTTTCCTGCCTGCAGGCATTCACACACCAGCCAAGTCTGATTTCAAGAACAGCTGTGTGGATTTAACCTCCCCCTCCCCCTCCTGTTTTTTTTGCACACACAAACACGCATTTACACGCATGCGAGCACACATCCCATGCTTGCACACGCATAGACATACACACGCACAAGCTACTTTTTAATGGCAGACCCTGGAAGCTGTTTACTGCTGTGCAGCTGGGAAGCCCACCAATCTTTCAATTCCAGATTTGCTCTTTACCAGCAAACTTGCCAAACTGTGCGCGCGGATGCATCAGATTAGTCGACCCAACTGGCTTCAGAAACAATGATCCGACTCTCGTATCAAATTGGACGTCTAATTATACTATGATTATTTCATTTGGCTCTTTTAAGATTCAAGGACGGCGTGGCATAGTCTGATTAATTCTTGCGATTTCAGTGTCAAAAGGCTGTGGTGTAATTCCACAAACTGGCACATGCAGAGAAACTCCTAGATGCCGTAGGATGTTCCCTTCACCTCGCTTTCATTGAACATATGCGTGTATCTCCTCTAACCTTGAGGTGACTCAGCCCATGACCTCTTAAAGTTAATCCTGGAGCAGAAAATGAAGCAGACATTTACCATTTCTTCGAGCATGAAATTAAATGCATTTCCTTTGGCTGTCCCAGCTCTAATTATTTCAGAGGATTTATGATGGTGTTGTTTGTTTAGGGGCAGTATATACACTGTGTTGCAGACAGGTAGCCCCACATTCTTTTGCATGTCAGTGGAGAAGCTCCGCGAAGCTTCTGTCTCCCAGTCCAGTGACCTTAACACCTGTGATTGATAAGGGAGTGGGGGGGGGTGCGCTTGTAGAGGCATGGTCTGCTGGGGTGCGCGCGTGTGTGTGTGCACATGGCGTTTGCGTGCATGAAAGGGTAAGGTTAATTGAAGTTGTTAGAGTGAAAATGATTCCCTCAGGGGGGGACATAGCAGGTGGAGGCGGTGGGTGGGTTCAGCAGTGGGTGACGGAGAGACCGACCAGGAGAGAGAGAGAGAGATGAGATGGAGAGGTAAAGGGAAAGGGGAGCGGGTGGGGGTCAAAGGGATTGCTCCTCACCCCCCCTGGTGCTCAGAGGCAGTGATACATGAGGACGGAGAGATGAAATGATTCATCTAAAGGTCAGGTGTGTCCGTCCTTCCCTCCATCCCACCCCTCACCCATAGGCCTCTGTGCTTGTTTTTCCTCTGCTAAACGTGCGCAAATGAACATTTTTTTTTCACAGCATGTCCTATTAATTTACACAATAACCTTTGCTAAACCAATCTCCGTGCTCCTCCTCTCTTCTCCCTGTCTCACACATCCCTCTCTGTCTCTTATTCTGTCTGTCTGTCCCCTCCTGTGGCCTTTCCCCTCTCCTGCCATGCTAGCCTTCATTTCACAGATGACAGGTTGGCTGACTGTAATCCAACAGATGCTGGGGTGGGGAAGCCTGACCAACTGTTTTAACTCCAATCAGCTTTTATTGCTCTCTGGAGGAACCCCACACAACCCCCTGCCAGCCTGACATTTCAGAGAGTGGAAGAGAAAATAGCACATATGTATGTGTATATGTATCTCTGTGTGTGTGTGGCGATGTGTGTGCTGATTAAGGCGGGAGGCTGATGGGGAAAAAAGGGTGACAGTCATTACCCCCTGTGCCTGGTGTGGGGCCAAACCGCTGGCTTCAATCAACTTAGACACATGTGTTTGTGCGTGTGTGCTTGTGTGTGTGTGACAGAGCGAGAGTCCGGCGTCAGCGGGGATGGAGATGTCGCTGGTAATGCATCTGCCACTGTTGCTCGTCCCCGACAGCCTGAGCCACCCCTGCATCGCCCACGTCTGTCGCTTCCTTCCCATTCTCCATCCATCTCTCTCTGTTCACCCCACCTCCGTTCTCCACCCTCAGCCTCCCTCATCCCTCCCTCTGAGACAAAGACAAAAGCCACTGCAAGTTACTACAGCATGACTTTGAAGCTGTTGTTGAAACAAGATGATGCTTTATGGCTGTTTGTGCCATCAGAGCAGTCTACAGTTTGAACTGTTGCACCTCTGGAGTCTCAATGGTTATTATCAGGAGTGTTATCATGCCTGTGCAAGCAGGGTAACAGGTAAGCCAAAGGTGAGACATAAATGCAGATGTGGTACTTGAGGATCTTTCAAAGAAAGAGCAGCCTAATTTCTTAGACACTGTTCAAATTTGCAATTTTCTTCTTATTATAATGCTCCTGTCACAACAATGATGCAGTTACTTTAACTGATGAGTAATGTCAAAGGTGGAAGGAGAAATTCAATTTGAATAATTTAGTTAAAATTGTGCTTAATCTATTCCTGCAAAGTGGATCCCTGATAGTTTGTGAAGACATAAGTACAGAGAAGGTTTCTACTATACTGTCTGACACCACAAAGGTATTAAAATGTTCTACTCTCTGACTCATTTTGTTCAGTTCAACAGCACAAAAGCAGACATGTAGAAGCCATCAGTCACTGAAAATGGATATGAAAGTGTTGTTCATTGGGACATCGATATAATGCAATCACACTTTTAAGACAAGACACACACAGACATAACCTGATCATGCAAAACAACCCATACAGGACATGAAATTGCAGTCAATGTCAGTTGTATTTACAGCATGTTTGTCCACCTTACACTGACTATAAAACCAAGAATTATGCATTATATCTTTTTGCAATTCATCATGAGAGAACAAATGCAAAAAATGAGCTGAAAGTCATGAGTAATAACTAGCATAAATTCTGAGTGCTATTTGCTCACATCAACCACATTTTCTCTCAGGTTTTTCCTCCTGAATGTTCGCCCTGAATTTTAACCTCATGAGATTTATAGAGTAAAGTCTGTCCTTGACTATCAGAATCTTAGTATTTTGGCATAAGTTGGTTAAACATCTTTGCGAATGTTTTCAACTCCAGATGAGAAGTCTATGGCCTTGGCAATGAAATTAAGGTTACGCATTGTATCCCTACTTCTAATTTACATGTGCCACCCTCAGAAAGTCTCCCGAGGCTTTTCCGCTCTGTGTGTCGCACTGATTTTAATATTAATTTTGCACTCTCATATTAACATGTCAGCCTACTAATTCGTTGCACCTTTCTGGGAGTCTAGAAGTTACCAGTAATAGAGCTGCCTTCACATGCGGCATCTTGAGGTCAGCGATGTGAACAAGCCCTGAGCAGCATTGTGAGCTCTCACGATCAGCCATCATCTCCTCCTCTCTCCCTTTCAGAAAGTATCTCGCCTTTATTATTTTTTCAGCAATTATAAGACAGGTTTAATGTCCCTAAGGAACATTTCTTTGAATATCTGCAAATGAGCCATTTCATATCCACTGACATGTAACTTCACCACCTCTCTTATAGTGATGTGAAGAGATTTACATTTTATGTCACTGTTCTATATGCTGCTCTACATCTTAAGCACGTGTGAGCTACCAAGCATTCCTCACAAATGGGACGGAGATTTGTGGAATGAATACGAGGAAGATGGTAGATTGAGATGATAATAGGTCCTGCTTGGGGAGTGGGGCAAAAAAAATCAGGCTTCATACACAACAATGTACACGATACATGATGTGTAATCTGTGTTTCTTTCAAGTAAGTCTATTAGATCATGTAGCCCACATAGCAAGGTTCTAAAGACTAGAGCGAATGACATTGCCAGAAGCAGATTTTGAATTGGCTAGAGAGGAACGTTTGCTTTAGTATGTGTGTGAGTCATTTTCAAGGGTACTCAGCCAGTGTACAACAGGGAAAGGTCATCTATGTAGCCAGCCCCACAAGCAACTGCTCTTAATAGTGACTAAACTGGTATTGGCAAATAGTCAGTGCTTATAAAAATGACTGTTTGCTTTGGTCAGGTCAAGAATCAACAAAATATACGTAATATAATCTAAAGTTAAAATGCTGGAGGGTTAGTTAGGAGAAGAAATAAAGACTTTTTTTTAAAAAAATACACAAATAAGTGAATAAAATAAGTGGTGCCTGCAGTTCATATAGTACAGTAACGACTCCTGTCTGGCGTAAAATACATAATACAAATGTACAGCAAATGATGTTGCTGATATTTTCTAATGAGGTTTACATCACGGAGTAATCACAGAATAGGATGTTCTTGCACTCCACATGTTGTGTTTCTCTAAACACAGACTGATAATAATGAGCCAGAGAGACAAGAGGGTTGCGCCTGCTGAATGATCAGTGAATTTATTACAACTAAATGTAGTTGTTTTAGTCCTTCACCCCACGCTGCCATTAAATGTCCCTGTGATTAGTGAGGCTCACAGAGCCAACCTAATTATCCAGCACCACAGCCAAACCCTCTACATGATTACTAACAGTTTGCTTCTTATACTGCAATTATGTTCTTTGCAATGGCAAAAAGCTATGATTAAAGAGGAAATACCTGCTTTGTGTGTGTGTTTGTGTGTAGGTATGCGTTCAGGTGTACACACATAAGGCGCATGAAAGCTAACAACTCTGCTTTTGCTGTATTTTTTCTAACAGCATTCACTGCAGCCCCACTGTCCATCTCTTTTAAATCAAAGTAATTTTAAGGGCTTGCTGAAGCGCTTCTTTGCTGTGCTGTGCAAGGATCCAATTTTTTTTGCCTTGAGACTCACAATAGGACAGAGATATCCAACTTTATTCTGGAGCACATTTTGCTGCTGAGAGAGCTGTTCAGCTCGAAGGCTGCAGCTCCACAGAGAAGAAACACAAGTAAACTGGGTCAGATGACTGTGGTTGGGATTTCATGATGTCAGTAGAGAGAGGTGAGATGTGTGAGACAGTGCGCCATGTGGGAAAAATCCAAGACAGAGTGGCCGATGCTCTGCCGAGATGCTGCCTGACAAAAACAGTATGTGCTGTTATAATTGCAGAGGAGCAATCAGCACGTCTATATCCTATTATTAGAGAATTATGTATGTTGCTGTGGGGAGGTTGGGGCTTTCAGGAGTGGGGATGTGGTGAAAGAATGTGCTTTTTTGTGACCAGCAGGGGGCAGTGGAGCTGCAGCTGTGTGCCTACATCTGCTTGTGTATGTGTGTGTGTGTGTGTGTGTGTGTGTGTGTGAAGGAGAGGCCTATTCCCTCTGGTGAGTATTCCCTTCACAGCCTCACTCATGGGCATGTCAGTATAGAAGCCGCACACTGTAGTGACATTTGAAATGAACACCAGCCGACCACGAACATGCTAGATTGTGGAACATACGTCTGTCTGTGTGTGTCTGAGTCTGGGCACATGTGTATCGCATGCCACTCATTTGCATACAGAAGCGGCCGGGGCTCGAGTGTCCCACACTCCAAAGTCCTCATCCAGACCAGGAGACGTGCACAAGTGTCCTTCAGCATCTAGATAATCATGAGATTTTATCCCTCGTACATGTGACTACAAGACACACTCCTGCTCTGCACGTGGAACCTTCCTTCTTGTGTTACTCTAGAAGCAACATCTTTGTCGAGTATATGGATTTGGTTTGGCTTTTCTATTCATGATGCGCCTTTTATTTCCTTGAGAATATCTTTGCAGACAAAACCTGCAGTCACTCACACTTACGTGCACACAAACCTGCGTGTGACTGATGGAAATGAGAGCCTCACTGTCTGTCATGTGCCTCATCCACGAGGGACTGTGGGAGGACTAACCTGTCCTATTGTTTCCCATGGGTGTGCCCTTCTTGACCTCAGTCCTTTGTGACTGCACTGGGTGGGTAGATATGTGTCTCATGAGAAACAGGATCCCCTAAACAACATATAAACAGATTCCCCTTCCTTTGCTGTCACTTTTCTGTCCCTGGTGCCTTTCTTATAATTTTTACACCCTTTTCTTTTCATTAGTTTCTGTGGTGCACTCAAGCTCAGGAAAAACCAACAGATGACTCTTATACTGTATTTATTCCATCCCATAATCCACCTTCGTTGCCCTTCCATTCATTCCTCTCCTCTCCAGTTGTCTAAATGTTCACAGATGAACACTAATAGTCTCCTCTGTATGTGGATGACACGCTAATTAATCAAGCACACCATGTTGGCCGATCCAGCCAGCTTCCAGCACGCAGCTAGCTGGCAATAAACAATTTGTACAACCCTGAAGGGCTGTGAGTTCACATGTATGTGTTTGTGTGTGTATCGCTTGTTCCTGGGTGGAAGCATTGCGATACTACCGGTGTGTGCGCGTGGGGTTGTGTGTGTGCACAAACATTTAGTGTAAGGCAACGTGTTTACGGCCCCCTGTTGGATTGGTCCGACTCAGCTACGAAGCTATTCATTATATGGAAGTATGGTGGAGCTATTATGCAGTCTGGGCTTCCTCTCACGTCCAGAGGTTATTGGGCTCTTGCCACACATCAAATATGTTCCACTTTTTGGTAAACCTCAGCCTCATTCCTCCGTCTGTTTTTTCCCCTCTCTGGCGCACCTCATCTTTCATCACATCTCTCTCTGGCAAACAGATTTTTGTTGAAAGATAAACTTGATAATAATTTCCATCAAAGAAAGGTCTAACACCGCACACAATATTTCATGATTTCTTTCATTACAGCATTGTTTAGTTTGATCGCTTGTTTGGGAAGGGCCTATTAGTATGCACATCCTGCTGTGTATTGGAGGCGATTGCTATTTGGCCGACGGTAAATTTGTGTTAACTAACAGGACTCTTTGATAATTCTTGCCTTGCTGAATATTCCACAAACATCCAGAAGACAAGGAAGTGTTCAGAATTTTGTTTATCCTGTTGATTGAATTTTGCAGTGTGGCGGCTCTGCGGGTTAACACGTGTAAATATGCACATAAACACTTGCTCACGTGGGCACAAAAACACACAAGCTCAAACACGAACTAGGAAGTCTTCTCATTAATTTCTTTGCAGGGAAGAGGGAGAGAAGGGACGTTGGCTGTGAAGGAGCGAAGAGGGATTGATGGGAAGCAGGGAGGTACAGGCAAGGTGATTAAAAACTCAAGCTACAGATGTTTCTGGAACACTTCAAAGTGGTGCACCTGCCAGTATGAGCGCTGGGCACGATGCATTATTGAGATGGTGCCCACCTGGCACCTGGCGCTGACATCACATGCCCGGTCCACCTGGCGCCATGCACTCACGTGGGTGACACTTTGGGTCACACCTCCCCGCACATCCCCAGCTCCTGGTGTGATGAAGGGCATCGGGGGAAAAGGCACACATGTTCAACACAGACCTCAAAGGCACTAAACTGGGGCATGTGCAGTTGGTAAACTTATAGCTTCATGAATGAGAAGCGAGGAGGTAGGAAATATATTTACGATGCATTGTGAGGCAATTCCTCTCTTAGGTTGCTTGTATATTAAATAAAACATTTCTAGGTGTGAACATTTCTCTTCTACATACAGGATTTATGCCTTAAATAGAATTGTATTTCCTCGCTTGGCTTGTAACTGCTTGTTTAAGTTTCCAATGTGTCGCAGTTGTGTAATGTTTAAACAATATTGCGTTTTGTCTTAAGTGCAGAGGGAAGATGAATGGAAATTAGATGATACACAACAACAATATAATTTCCTATACGATAAATTATTGAAATGCGATGACTGTATTTCAGTGTCTGTATAACTAGGAATATTAAGAGGTACGACTGGGAACCTTTCTGGGATGTCTTGCCTTTAAAGTAGCCTACGGTGTGGTGTTGATGGAATATTTGCCGCTTAATATTTCAGCAGCACCCTCAACCTTGTATTCTGCCAAAGAATATTTAGAGGTCACATGGCGTGTTTGTGTGTGTGCATGAGTATCTGTGTGTGTGTTTCTCTTGCATGTGTCCCCAGACACCTGTACTCTCTCAGGGTGTGAGGAACAGACAGAGGCCAGAGCCACAGTCACAGGACTCAGACCAGTGGGGTGTGAAATGAATCAGAGGGCCAACACACTCTCCCCCTGCTCTCTCCACGCACACACACACATTGTGCGGCTGTGTGTGTGTGATGTGTGTATATATATGTGTGTGTGTAAGAGAAAAGGGTAAGAAAGAAGAGCATAGGGAAAGCATAAAGAAAAAGAAAGTCGAGGTGGCAGACACAGGAAATGCTCCAACACTGTTGTACAATTCTTTGCTACAACACTAAAAGCACCTCAGTAAATAAAGCCAGCATAAATATTTATAAATGTTGTAACACTTTCTGGTGAGAGATGGTGTTTGGAATAATGGTGGTTTAGCTTCAACAGTTCACTTTAGTCTTTATTTTCCCCAAAGCAAGCAACAGCCCTGATGCTGCAGACTCTCAGGGGCTCAGAGGCACCAGATCCACTGCACATCAGCTGCTTTTTGTCATTTGATTAATTTCGAATTTGTTAGGAAATATGCACAATTAAAGAACAGACACCGTCTGTCAAAATCTAGCTTTATGGTCCTTATTATTTTATTTCACAGTGTGCTCATATGATCATGAATAAAGTTGTTTTTAAATGACCACAAATGAACTCAGTAGGGGCCTACAGCAAACGTTTGCTCTAAATGGGTTAATCCAACCACACTTGTCCATCATAGGAAATTTGGCTTGTATTTTGCTTATTGTTACTAAGCTTAGATATTTTACCTTCACTGTACAGAATGATGTGCAGAGTTTCATATTACAAAGCTGTTTTCACATTCATCAGCTGAAGGGAGAAGCTTTATCTGTGCTCACCTTAAATCTGAGTTTAAGACGTGTGAGGGGATGATTTCATTAAGTTCTTGGTTCAATATATAAACTACTTGAAACTTGAAAAGTCCGGTGCACATATACAGAGATTGGACTTTTCAGTGAAGTAGAAGCATCTTGCATCGAGTAGTAAACTTTTAAAACAATACTAATTTTGGATTTTTTAATTAGGGACAAGGAGTAGATGTCATTTAAGAATTTGAAACAAATGTAATGTTTTTGTTAAATGAACATATCAACCAAAATTTAAGGAAGATTATTTTGATATGTCTTACAACATACCTGCAGGGGATCTTTAACATAGGAAGACCAGGTTAACCCTTTATCAGGCAAGTGGCTATTTTTGGTCTGATTTGGCTAATTTACAAAAGTGAAAAATTGTGAAAATTTTTTACAACAGAATTAAAGTTTAGTTATGTCCTCTAATAACACTATAAGGCAGAATTTTTGAATTTCAAACTATTTCAATGAGTGCCCTATAAAGCGTTAAAAGAGAAATCTTTTTTTGCATTTTGTCTGATTTTTTTTTCATTTTCAAAAGAATCATGATGTAATCCCTTTTTTTCGTGGAAGATCCAATCATACAACTGGATTTTCCGCCAAAATGACACTGCTAAAAGTGAAAATGAGTTCATGTGCCTCTTGATCACAACCTGCAACTTTTCTCGGGAAAAAAAAAAGAAAAGCAAAGCTGCTCCAGCAACAAGAAACGTGGGCGGCAGCGTGGAGGAAATTCGTCTCTCTGATTGGCCGAACCCGCCGTCGATCACTTTGCGACGGCTCGGCAGCACCTCCCACAGACGCACAGCGGCAGCGCAGCTTCCACCGACAATGATATTCAAGGCACTTGCGGCTCGTCTGCGGCGATAAGAGGAGGAAAAAAAAGGAGAGGAGAGAAAGAGAGAGAACCTCACCTCCTCAAACCGCGAGTGAGGTCGGGAAGAGAGACCGAGGGACAGAAGAGGCTGTGGAGTAAAAGAGAAAAGACTCGGACCTCCAGAGAGGAGTGTTTTTTTTTTTATTATAAAGTCTATAATTTCCACTAACATCCGACATGTCATCGTCCGGTAAAGACAACAGCGGTGCCCAACATGCCAATTACGTGGGACCTTACCGTTTGGAGAAGACACTGGGGAAAGGACAGACAGGTTAGTTGGGACAGCTTGCGTCCCCCCTTTTTTAATTGCACTATTTATTATCGCAGCGAGTTGAAACGTGCGTGTCTGCAGGTGATCGATAAATAAGCGCTCAGTTGCAAACACCTGCCGAGCCCGCTGGAGGATTTTTTTTTTTGGGAGGGGGGTTGTATTTCTCCGGCATGGTGATATAATCATCGAGCACACAGTGGGATGAGGAGGGGGATTTAGGTGATGGTGCTTTACGTTGGTTTGCTTGGCTGTGCGTTGGCGTTGGATTGGGTGTGTGAGTGTGTGTGTTTGTGTGTGTGTGCAGAGCAAAGCCAAAAAGAGATGACAGTGTGATGGGTTGTGAAAATGAACTTTCTGCGTCCTGGCTTCCCTTGTTTGTGTGTGTATGTGTGTGTGTGTGTCCAGTGATTGGAGCACAACGCCGTTAATCCCGATTTGCCTGATGCATTGATCTATTCTTAGTCTGCAGGCAGGCAGGCGCTCCTTCTATAGGCTTGACTGCAATACGTGGGCTTTCCTCCCATATGGAGTAGAGGGTCCCACCTTGACTGATTTCAGAGCTACACACAGGGCTGGTGAATAAGAGCTACACTGATCTATATTCATACACCCCAGTGGGGATGGAACTGGGCTTCCTGAATAATGAGCACATGCCTCATCTCAGCATAGACAGCAATGACACTGCAGTTTGTTAAAGTTACATGGCACATGTACAATTAGTGGTGGGAAAAAGAAAAGAAAAGAGAGGGATTCATTCTCTGTTATGTCATGCAATGCTAGGAGACGCCTGCATGCTGGTGTGGCTTGTTGGTGCATGGGGACTGTACAGTAGTGAAGCCTTGCTGTCAGCACTGCTGTGGCCGTACAGTGTGAATCCTCTCTGCGGTCAGCTCCATGCAGCCAGTGGAGCCATGTGAGGCGGGAGAGGCAGGCACAGTCCTGTGTAGGCAGAGATGGTGGGAATGATGCAGCACGGCTCTTTGCCCGAGAGAGACGGAGACTTTTCTTCTCCTCTCCTCTCCACCAAGAGATTTTCCTCCCATCTGTTGTCTAAAACGGCTACAATAGGTGTTACTTCCCCTACCCGGTCCAGCTGGTCATGCTGAGCGGCCGTGTGTGCGTGCAAATGTTTGTGTGTTCTCTCAGACAGTATGCTTTCTTGAAACATTCACCTGGTCACTTCATTCACCTGGTGAGTCCCCCAGTGTTCATTAATGGGAGTTTGTCTCTTTGCCATGGTGACGGGTGCAGGTGCACATTCATATCTGAGCAGTGCAGGACAATCTGAACACCAATCCCTCATTAGATATAGATTCTAAATCATGTTGCATCCATTGTCAGTGTAGTTGTATTTGCCTTACAGGATCTGCAGCGTGCGGAGCGTAGTATGATTTAACAGTGGAAATTAATGTTGCAGGCTGTGTTCCAGTTGGTTCTTTCAGAGCAGATTAATAACAAAATGCAGTATTAAAAACACCATGACTAGTCTCCCCTTTTCCCGCTACTCGTATTTAATCATTTGTGTTTACAGGAAGATCTCGCACTCGCAGTCAGACTTTCTTTCAGAACGCTCTCAGGAGTGTCTAATGGCTGTTTATGATCTTAAAGAGCTGGCACTATGGTCTGCTGGGCACAGACGTTTAATGACATGGTGTCTCTGAGATCATCCTCAGCTCAGGATGTATTTATGTGAGTGTCGAGGCAGATTTGGATGCATTTTTCTCTCGAGTCCTCTGATGTCAGACTCAGTAAGTCTTAAGTCAGCGTGGATCACGCTTGCAACTCGAGCAACTCGTCCCCCTCACGTGACTTTCAATTTGGAGAAGTTCAATGATGTTTCTCTGAGAGCGAATTTTCTAATTAAATGATATGTGCTCATGCTGAATGCTTTTGGCCTGCTTTTTCAATTACGTTTTCATGTTTCAAATGTGCAGCAATAACAGGGCCCAACATTATGTGTGAGTTCTGTGTCAGAAAAATCATTTGGTTACTGGCGTATGTGTGGCTCATCCATGCCAAACCCATTTCAGATTAATGACAGTACATAATATCCCATTCGCCCATTAACCATTCGTTAATCTGTCAGATCTCTTTCCCAGGCCCCACGGAAAGGGTTGGCTTGGCAACTGTGAGCGCCCAATGGGCCGGGTTCGATCATGAGTGGCAGCTGGGACCGTCCAGTGGGCTAAATCCCCCGTGAGCTTTCCCAGGCTGCAGTTGGCTGGTATTATTAGAGAGGAGAAAGCGGAAGGCCTCGGGTTGATCTGGCTGTCCTGCTCAGAGGAGTGGTGCTGTTCCGTGTTCATTAAGTGATTAGGCCTTGTCCTGACACACACACACAAACACACACACAAACACACACACATGGCCACCGCAGTGGTTCTGGTTTGGCTTCCTGATCTAATCCCCTACACAGCCAAAGTCTCCTCGGCTCTCACTCACGCACTCACGTGGCCTGAAGGTAGCATGGGCTGGCGCACTCTAGCTTAGCAACTTAGCACTTCCATATTACCACAGACATTCAAATGCATAGGGATGGCTACATGTACACACACACACTATAAACAGCAGGATGCTTCTTTTTACAGTTTTTTTTATAGTCAGAACAGATTGAGAATATCTGTGCTCAGTGTGCAGCAGACCTGTCTGTCAGTCTTTGATATGCCCCATATCTCTCTGCACTTGTTTCCCTTCAGTTTCATTGCTTTCTCTCCGGTTTCTGCAGATCTCCGTACGATTCCCTTTTTTGTCAGGTGTGCACTGGGCCCTGATGGCTTCTAGAGATATGGAGTGTGTGCATGGCTGGCTACTGATTGGGGCCGAAGCCACAGAAGCATGGAGGCCATTTTCAAGCCAAAGACAGAGTTATTGTGTCTGTGAACTGGTTCGCACAGGTCTTGAACTCTATAGGTTATCTGAATTTGTCAGCTCCTGAGTCGTTGCAGTTTCCTTATAACTCTTGCACCGTCACACTGTGAAACTGCCAATCGGATGCTTTTTCTATCAAACACTGAATTAGCTCCGTGTGTCGTCTGTTTGGTTGCGTAATGTTCCATATTAGCCTCACAAGCTTTTAATCGATGTCACAACGGCAACTCGACGACTGAGGTGAGATTTCCAGCTCCCGCTGAATGTCTCCAGTAGAGTATGGAGTAACAGCCTTCTTGTGTTTCAGAATCTTAAAGCTTTGTTTGACAAAGCTGAAGATTGTGGATTTGTGCTTTTGCCATGCAATGACTTAAGACGGGGCTGAATCACCGCTCTGTTCCACTAATGCGTCGGAAAACACTGCCGTGCTTTGCCTTTACTTTGTTCCTGAAAGCTGTTGATTAGTGGAATAGAGGACTATTGTCTGGAAAACACTGCCTGTTAATCCAGCGTTAAGTCCCTGTTTTTTTTGCGAGACTTGGATATTGACAGGCTAAGAGTTGGAGGTTGATGTGTAGGCTCCTTGATTCTTTGATTGATGTTTAGAGAGTGAAATCGTCTGTGCTTCAGGGCCTTTCATATTGACTGTTCATCTGACAAAAAGCTGCCTGTGATGTTGCATCTTGCTCTCTCTGTTTCTGTCTATCTGCTGGTGAGTTCTCCTTCTGGGTTCACCGGGCTTACAAGGCATTTAAGCCAGCGTCCAGCTGTTTTTTGTTGTCTCCGTGTAAGCAAAGGGCCGGCCAGTTCGTCGCTCTCACTGTGAGTCTCAGTCTTGCAGCGTTTGGTTGCGGTTGTGTGTCTGTGTTTGGGGCGAGTGAAAGAAAAGCTCTTGTTTGTCTTTTCTTTTCATTTACTTACACATGCTCACACATGCACAATTTAACTAGACCGCTGTGGGAGTGTGGACCAGTGCACGGTAACGTAAAACCATTAATTCGACGTTGATTGATAGCTGGTGAGGTGGAGGGG